>JAJAGP010000147.1:41179-238150 GCA_025084515.1 Ancistrus triradiatus | reverse complement strand
CAGACTCCAAACTCAACCATGGCCAAGACCAAAGAGCTGTCGAAGGACACCAGGAAGAAATTGCTGACCTGCAGCAGGCTGGGAAGACTGAATCTACAATAGGCAAGCAGGTTGGTGTGAATAAATCAACTATGGGAGCAATTGTAAGACATACAAGACCATTGATAATCTCCCTCGATCTGGGGCTCCACGCAAGATCTCATCCCGTGGGGTCAAAATGATCATGAGAACGGTGAGCAAAAATCCCAGAACTACATGGAGGGACCTGATGAATGACCTGCAGAGAGCTGGGACCAAAGTAAAAAGGCTACCATCAGTAACACACTACGCCGAGAGGGACTCGGATCCTGCAGTGCCAAGCGTGTCCCCCTGCTTAAGCCAGTACATGTCCAGGCCCGTCTGAAGTTTGCCACAGAGCGGGATAATATCATGTGGTCAGATGAAAATAAAATACACCTTTTGGTAAAAACTCAACTCGCCATGTTTGGATGAAGAAGAATTCTAAGTTGAATTCATACCTACTGTGAAGCATGGAGGTGAAAACCTGATGCTTTGGGGCTGTTTTTCTGCATAGGGGACAGGACGACTGATCCGTGTTAAGGGAAAAATGAACGAGGCCATGTATTGTGAGATTTTAAGGCAAAACCTCCTTCCATCAGTGCGAGAATTGAAGATGGAACATGGCTGGGTCTTCCAGCATGACAATGATCCAAACACACTGTTCGGGCAACGGAGTGGCTCAGTAAAAGGCATTTCAAGATCCAGGAGTGGCCTAGTCAGTCTCCAGACCTCAACCCCATAGAAAATTTGTGGAGGGAGTTGAAAGTCTGTGTTGCCCCAAAACATCACTGCTCTAGAGGGGATCTGCGTGGAGGAATGGGCCAAAATACCAGCTCCAGTGTGTGCAAACCTGGTGAAGACATGCAGGAAACGTTTGACCTCTGTCATTGACAACAAACGTTATGTTACAAAGTATTGAGTTGAACCAACTTTACTGACCAAATACTTATTTTCCGCCATAATTTACAATTAAATTCTTTAAAAATCCTACAATGTGATTTTCTGGATTTTTTTTTCTCATTTTGTCTCTCATAGTTGAAGTGTACCTATGATGAAAATTACAGACCTCTCTCATCTTTCTAAGTCGGAGAACTTGCACAATCAGTGACTGACTAAATACTTTTTTGCCCCACTGTATGTATATCTAAGAAATAAACTAAATTATGTAAGTAATAAATTTATGATAATAGTTTAAATACACAAAAGTTATAATAGATAGAATAGATAAAATAGAGAATAGAATTTTTAAAAGATAATGTAATGAATATAAACTATAGACTATAATAAATTAGAGACAATGCATTATTACGAACAATATCATAAAATTGAGAACAACATAAATAAAATATAGACTATAATAAATACATTATAGAAAATAAAACTATAGAATATATAATATTATAAATATTACAGTTATGCAGGCAATAGTATTGGTTGCATGGCATCCTCAGTCAATAGGAGTGGAAGGTCCTCTGATGATCCTCTGATCTGGTCTGGGAAAGGTATGAAAGCTGTAACTGGTAGTGGACAAATAGTTTGGAGAGAAAACAGAATATATATTTAGAGATGTTAAAAATACAGAGTCTATAAAGAGAAAAAAAATGATTAAGAGCACAAATGAACAAAGTAGAGGACAACAAATGCAGTGGTTGGTCATGGAAACTGAGTGGAGAAGACTTCAGGCTTACTTTTCTTTGAAATCATAAGATATCCAGCATCGCTCTCAGCTCAGAATTAACTAAAACTATTGGAAGCCTGGTACAACTACCTACAGTCCGGTGAAGTCTTGTCAAAAGTGGTCTTCATGGAAAACTTGTGACTAAAAGCTATGGCTCTGAGGGAGAAGCATAGACAAGAAACTCACTTATGCACAAAACACAAGGACTGGTAATATATTACTATGATTTATTTATATAGCCCTTTTTACAATGGAGCATTGTCTCAAAGCAACTTTGAAATTTTAAATTATCTTCTAATATCTACAGCCAATCTCATATTGAGCAAGTCTAGGGTGACAGTATCAAGGAAAAACTCCCTAACCGTTATGAGCAAGAAACCTTGGGAGGAGCAAGACTCAAAGAGGGACCCAACCTCCTTGGGTGGCATAGTTGATAAATGTAAGAATGAAACTAATTTATCTAATCAAAAGTTTTATAGTGATAGTTCAAATAAAATAATGTAAAAATATACATATCGGCATTATGTGGTCCGATACACAGATTCACTCTAGGATCTTGAGTCCTTGGCAGCAAAGTCCTGCTGAAATGACACAAACAACTTGAGTGGAACTGAAGTGGATGAGCATCTTACTGTGTGGGTCTGGAACTGGTACAGAAAACAAAACAGAAAATGTAGTTTGTTATTAAGCACACAGTGTCTATTAACAATCACTGATGCCATGTATAGCATGAGACTCCAGCAGCATTACAACTACTGTACACTGCAGTGTACCTCAAATAATTTATGTTCTTTTTTTAAAGCTAAGGATGATCATAGCCAAATATTGATTTTAGATTTCTTCCGTTCATTATTCAGCCAAATAAATGCTTGTAAATCTAAAATATGTTGTTTCTCACTGATACACTAATGCAAAAGACTTAAACTAAACACAAATACTTTAAAACTGTTCAGTGCCTAAAACACTTGTACAGTAGTGTAATGCAGTAGTACAAACCCAAATCAGAAAAAGTTGGAACGGTATAAAAAATGCAAATATAAAAATAACATTTACTTTGACATTTATTTAATTGCAAACTGTATGAATCCAGGATATTTAATGTTTTGTCTGATCAACTTCATTTTATTTGTTAATAAACATCCAATCCTGCATTTCAGGCCTGCAACACATTCCAAGTTGGGACAGGGCAATTTATGTCTAGTAATGAGATTAAAAAAACTACATTTACGATGTGATTTCAAGCAGGTGGTGTCAACAAACAATTAGAATCGTGATTTGGTACAAAAACAGTGTCCACAAATGGCTTTTGAGGAGTCTTTGAAGAGCAAAGGTGGGCAGAGGATCTCTAGTGGTCAACAAATGTGTGAGAAAATTATGTTTAAAATTTTTCAAAACAAAGTTCCTCAAAGAAAGACTGGAAGGGATTTCCATATTTCAGTCCTAACTACTTCTGATGTGACTTTTGTGTTGTTTTGTTGATAAATACATGGTCCCTGGAAAAGATGTCGGGGGTATTTCAGAAAGCAGGTTTAGTGAAAACTCAGAGTAAGTTGACTCACTGTTTATGGATACTCTAGGTTTTCGGTTTCACAAAGCAAGTTCAGTGCAACTTGGAGTCAGTTACTCCGGCAACATACTCCATGAAGCTGCTCGCTAGCAAGTTTACTTCAACTAAACCCCAAGTTTCTCACATCAAAGCACAAATACTACAGAGAAAAATCCGTCGGGAAATGCTGATCAGACCTCGCTTTAATGTTTCCTCATTCCCTGATGATTATCTATGTGAGCCTTGGCGTTTTTCAGCACAGTCGATTTCTATTTCTATTAACAATCTTCTCCGCTCTCAATCGCTCATATGACACTCCGTGGACATGCCCCGAGTTCGGAGCAAATTCTTTGTGTTGCGCTCCTGGGGATTTCTATACAAAATCAGTGATGCTGAGCATATTCTAAAGCAGCCGTCTACTAAAATGGTTACTATAAACCTTTGTGGTGTTCCCAAGTCACAGAGCCACAAACCTGATCAAAGAAGAATCCCACAGAATTTCACCTATCAGTCTAAGCAATAAGTAACAGTACATATAACCATATTCTCTCATAATCAATATTTAGTTCTATTTGCCACTGATAATTTAAACTGTATCCTTGTATTATCTATCATAGGAGAGTTTGATGATTACAGGCAGAATGTACCCCTGCCAGCCCTATTTGATGACCCCTTGCCCTGATCCTGATCTGCAGCAATGTTATAACTTGGCTCACTGCAGGACATGAGCCAGGGTAGAGATGAGTATTGGGGATCTCAATGACTGGTGATCAGACAGTGTCCCACTCATCCAGTGACCAATCCTGATATAAATCCTGACCACATCGTTGATGCAGGAGATGGAAGAGCAGTGAGAGACACAATCTGCTACCATCATTACTGATTAGCCTATCACCTCCCCAGTGTCAAATAACAACAATATGCCTGTCTTTTTTATGAAGTCTTCTTTATTTCCTGCAAGTACAAATGCAGAGGTTAATATCTTGTTCTTCAAACAAGTAAAATCATCCACCTGTGGGCACCTCATCCACCTTTAACTGATGTTCCAGCAGTTGTATTTCCATTATTGTCTGTTATATCTGCAGCCTTATGTGATCCCATTTCTAAATTCGATTTTTCAATTTATTTCTAAAAAATACACCTTTACGGGGAGCTACAGGAACACAAAAAATGGCATTGAATATCACAGTGCCAGGTCTAAGTTATGGGCCAATTCTGAACAACACCTTACAGAGGTACATTGTGCTGTGGAGGTGGATGGACCTTCGTCCCCGTTGTAATTTCCAGCAGCACTCTGTATGATCAACTTTTAGATGATTTTCAAGGTGTAAACCTCAGTAGGCTTCGCTGTATCTTCCCTCTCTGTGGCAGCTGACAAGGTTTCCTCATTACCTTCCTGCAATACAAATGAACAACTTTCTGTTGAGTACTGAAAGCACTTACACCTGCATTGAGTTCTGTTATGGCTCCACCAGATTACACCAACAGTAACTGGTAGAAAATGGAGAAGACTAGACAGTTAAATTATAACTTTAACAAATTTTACTAATATTACTCATTTAAACAAGACAATGTACCTAATTGGACTTTTGTTCCTACAACAATGTGCATCACAGTTTTTCAAATATGTAACTCCGAGTCACCATGAAATATGAAGAATCTGGAAAAGTAACAGCAGTCAATTACAAAGAATTGTACTGCTACATGAAAATCTGTGTCCCAAGTTGTGTCTAGTAATGGATGGGTGGGCATCACTGATCCCACAGTGGCAAAACGATGAATGTACATAAGTTTATATCCTTAATTTGAATGACTACCTTCTTATGTAGGCCACTGGGTCCTGGGGCGTGGCTGGGTCAGATGAGCTTCCTCCAGGGATGCCTTCAGCAACAGGTCACCCAGTGTTTTGAATGAGGGCCATCTCTTCAGCCTCTGTGAGTGGTGGTGTTGGACCGGCTCCTGTTTTTTTTTTAGCCCTCAGCCTTTTTTTATTGACTATAATGGAGGTCAAATTTGAACACATCCAACATTGAACAAATTGGGAGACTTGTATGTACAAAGGCATGTAGGTGTTGCTTTCAAGTAGACATTATGAAATACTGTTGGAATGGCTGAACAATTTACTTTTTTCTATCTTAGGATTACACTAGCTACTTACATGTGTGACATTACCACTGAGAATTATTTAATTAGGTAGGGTAGCTAAACAACATCACGATTGCATGTAATGATATTACACCATACCTGTTTGAGTTATATTTTGTGTTTCATCTTCAGTTCCTGATTAGTAGCTGCATTTTGTGCTTGTTGGGTTGCACCTGCATAAATATTAACATGCACACACACGTAAAATAAAATAAGTGGAACACTCGGAATAAAACTTTTTTCAGTTATTACTCACACCATTGACTCGGGCAGCATTTTTTTTTTTGCCACGCCAGCTCACGTAATTTGGCTACTGTATTATTTTTTTCCTAAATATATGCTCATATATTATATATACGCGGCCATTTCTCCCATTGCCGTGCTGATCCGTGTTATCTGCGTTTCACTGACGAGGGCTTTGTATCTCCTCGTGCACGAGCTTTACTCTGGGTTAAAGTAACTCGGAGTTGACTGAACTAACAGTTATCCCCCGTTCTGAAACCGAAAACTCTGAGTTGGGACTGTTCAGGATTGGTCAACCCAGAGTTCAGATTTGAACTCAGGGATTGTTAAATCTGCTTTCTGAAATACCCCCGTAATGTTAAAGGAATTAATGTTGCTCTAAAATCTGTGTACTTTTCCACATTAATGCTGCCATCAAAGAACTGAAAATGACCTTTGCCAAGAGCACTGACACAGCCCCATACCATGAAAGACCCTGACTTTTGGGCTTGGATGGTCCTTTTCATCTTTGGTACGGAGCACATGGCTGAATGCAGAAAAGTACATGAGATTTTGGAGCAACATGAATTCCATCAAGATGGCATCTATTCCAGGGACATCCATGCATGTACCAACAAGACTATGCAAAACAAGTCAAATCAGAAAAGTTAGGACTGAAATATGTAAATCCCTTCCAGTCTTTCTTTGAGGAAGATTCTTTTCAAACAAGCAATAATTTTCTCATGCATCTGTTGACAAACTGGAGAGACCCTGGCCATCTTTGCTCATCAAAGACAGCCTTTCGTGGATGCTGCTTTTGTACCAACTCAGGCGTATAATCACTCGTTTTATTTATTTATGTATTTTAATAACTAGCTCTAAATTGCCCCATCCCAACTTTTTTGGAATGCATTGAAGTCCTGAAATGCAAAAACAGATGATTATTAACAAATTAATTGAAGTCGACCAGACAATACATGAAACATCTAGGATTCATGTTATTTGCAATTAAATAACAATCAAAGTGTTACGCGGGATCCTAGTATCCCGTAGGCAATTTTCAGAGTAACTCTAGGTGCAGACCAGCAGATAGACCACGACGTAAGAAAGATATGGGTTTTATTACAGTAAGTGCAAAAGTCAACAGTAACCAGGCAGGAATACGTAAGACGAACAGCTGACCAGTAGTTGGTTGAGTCCAGGGAGTTGGGGAGCTCAGAACAACGGAAAAGAAACGTCTTGATGCATGCTCAATGATCCAAGTAAGAAAATCCCAGACGTTGATCTATGTCCAGATGAACAGATTCAACGTCTGGGAACGGAAAAGAAAACCCAAAGAGTAGGGCGGAGGTTCAGGTGCTGCTTCCACAACAAAGGCAAGGTCTCCAAGCGAGCAGGCAGGCTGATCTGGAGGCTAGGACGAAAAACACGGCGGTGAGTACCAGGCAGAAAGTATAGCGGCATGGGGGCCGAAACAAAAAGCAACCAGGAGAGCTGAACTAGAGCGGTAAGCTAGAGATAGCAACTTGCTGATGCTAGCGCGATTAGCAGAGCCAGGTACCCTAATAAGAAACAGCCGGTCTGGTGATTTCTGGAATTTTGAGCCTGTGTTTTATGGAGAGGAGGTGAGCTATGGAATCCGGATAAGCTGTGGAAGCGTGGGTGGAGTCGATAGGAGAAGATCGCGAACCAATCGATCTCTGTGGAAGCAAGCAGAAAACACACATGCCGCACTCGTCAAAAAGTAAACAAACGCGGAGAATTAAGGGATCGGAGGGAAATAGACAAATGTGGAAAACGGTGGAGGGGACCCAGAGCGAACCCTACAACAAAGTAAATGTAAGGAACATTGCAAATTTTTATTAGCATTTGGGGTTGTATAATAAAACAATGAATGAAATATAAGAAAATACAAGCGAGTCTCATTATTTAGTCCAGGGGGGTATTTCAGAAAGCAGGTTTAGTGAAAACTCAGAGTAAGTTGACTCAGAGTTTACGGATACTCTAGGTTTCCGGTTTCACAAAGCAAGTTCAGCGTAACTTGGAGTCAGTTACTCCGGCAACATACTCCGTGTATGTAAGCTGCTCGCTAGCAGGTTTACTTAAACCAACCCTGAGAAAACCCTCCTCTCTACCTGAAGCCAATAGACTGAAGGTAGTGTGAGAAATGGCGTGTCCCTATCTCGAAGAGCCAGTTGACATTGATGCACAAATACTACGGATAAATCTCCGTCGGGAGAGGCTGATCAGACCCCGCTGTAATGTTTTCTCGTTCCTCGTTTCTCAGCACAGTCGATCATTTCTATTAACAATCTTTTCCGCTCTCAATCGCTTATATGACCGCCCGTGGACACGCCCTGAGTTCGGAGCAAATTCTTTGTGTTGCGCTTCAGGTTTTTGCCAAGGGGAGTTTTCGATACAAAATCAGTGATGCTGAGCAACCGTCTGTCTATAGTAAAACGGTTACTATAAACCTTTGTGGTGAGCCTAAGCCTGATCAAAGAAGAATCCCACAGAATTTCAGATATCAGTCTAAACAACAAGAAATTTATTTAGTATCAAGCTTTGAGACTTGAATCAGTTAATATGATTTTAATATTAATATGATTTTAAGGTTTCCAAGTGTGATTGGCTGCATAGATGGCACTCTCTGCTAAATGAAGGAGATTAAGTGAATAGGAAGTTTTCCCACAGCATTAATGTGCAGGTAGGCCTAAATAGTAGCAATTTTGCATTACAAATGAAATACAAATCACAATACAGCCACTGCTGTTCATTACTGTTCTGCAGTGTGAAGATCATATGTGATACAGCTCACATCATCAGCAACATGGATGCAAAGTGGCCTGGGTCTGTGCATGACTTGTAAAGTTTTCATGAGTGTACAGTGAGTGCTAGATTTGTCCATGGTGAATATATACAGTACATATAACCATATCCTCTCATAATCAATATTTAGTTCTGTTTGCCACTGAGAATTTAAACTGTATCCTTGTATTATCTATCATAGGAGAGTTTGGTTATTACAGACAGAAGGTTCCCCTGCCAGCCCTATTTGCTGACCCCTTGCCCTGATCCTGACCCACAGCAATGTATAACTTGATTCACTGCCAGGACATGAGCCAGGGTAGAGATGAGCATTGGGGATCTCAATGACTGGTAATCAGTCAATGTTCCACTCATCCAGTACCCAATCCTGATATCAATCCTGACCACATCGCTGATGCACGAGATTCAAAAGCAGTGAGAGACACAATCTGCTACCATCATTACTGATTAGCCTATCATCTTCCCAGTGTCAAATAAAAACAATATGTCTGTCTTTTTATTATGTCTTTATTTCCTGCAAGTACAAATGCAGTACAGAGGTTAATAGCTTGCTCTTCAAACAAGTAAAATCATCAACCTGTGGGCACCTCATCCACCTTTAACTGATGTTCCAGCAGTTGTATTTCCATTATTGTCTTTTATATCTGCAGCCTTATGTGATCCATTTCTAAATTAGATTATTAAATTTGTTTCTAAAAAATACACCGTTTACGGGGAGCTACAGGAACACAAAAATTGACATTGAATATCACAGTGCCAGTTCTAAGTCATGGGCCAATTCTGAACCACATCTTACTGAGGTACATTGTTCTGTGGAGGTGGATGGACATTCTTCTAGATTGTAATTTCCAGCAGCACTCTGTATGATCAACTGTTAGATGTGATTTTCAAGGTGTAAACCTCACTAGGCCTCTCTGTATCTTCCCTCTCTTTGGAAGCTGACAAGGTTTCCTCATTACCTTCCTGCAATACAAATGAACAACTTTCTGTGGAGTATTGAAAGTACTGTGCCAAGTTGTGTCTTGTAATGGATGGTTGGCATCACTGATCCCACAGTGGCAAAGTGATGAATATACATAAGTTTATATCCTTAATTTGAATGACTACCCTCTTACATAGACCACTGGGTCCTGGGGGTGGCTGGGTCAGATGAGCTTCCTCCAGGGATGCCTTCAGCAACAGGTCACCCAGTGTTTTGAATGAGGGCCATCTCTTCAGCCTCTGTGAGAGGAGGTGTTGGACCTCCACCTGTTTTTTGGCCCTCACCCTTTTTCTATTGGCTATAATGGAGGTCAAATTTGAACACATCCAACTTTGAACAAATTGGGAGACTTGTATGTATAAAGTCATGTAGGTGTTGCTTTCAAATAAATAATATGAAATACTGTCATTGTTGGAATGGCTGAACAATTTACTCTTTTTCTCTCTTAGGAAATTTCACTAGCTACTTACATATATAACATAACCACAGAGTATTATTTAAGTAGATAGGGTAGCTAAACAACATCACATTTGTGTTTCATCTTCAGTTCCTGATAAGTAGCTACATTTTGTGCTTGTTGGGTTGCACCTGCATAAATATTAAAATAAGTGGAATACTCGGAATAAAACTTTTTTTCAGTTATTACTTACGGCATTGACTCGGGCAGCATTTTTTGCCACGCCAGCTCACGTTATTTTGCTACTGTATTATTTTTTCCCTAAATATATGCTCAAATTATCTATACGCCCCTATTTCTAACTCCACTGGGTTGAAGTGCGAGGATCGAGCCCGGATTTTTCTCCCGTTGCCGTGCTGATCCGTGTTATCTGCGTTCCATTGATGAGGGCTTTGTATCTCTTCGTGCACGAGCTTTACTGAGGGTTAAAGTAACTCCGAGTTGACGGAACTAAACGTTATCTCCCGTTCTGAAACCGAAAACTCAGAGTTGAACAGTTCCGGATTGGTCAACCCAGAGTTCAGATTTGAACTCAGGGACTGTTAAACCTGCTTTCTGAAATACCCCCCAGTACACTTGGCATGGTGGTGGCAGGTATCTTGACAGACATCCACATGAAAGAGGAAACACTTCATGCAGTGGTGATTAATGATCAAGTCTTAGAGTCCTTCCACAGGTGGACTCGCTACAGCAGGGCATGTTGGAATAAATGTAAATGGAATAAATAGTGTCTATTCAATTCAATTCATTTTGACTACAAAGTTTCATTATAAGCGAAGTTCACATGACTTTGATTCAATTTGTTGGCTTCTGACAGTCTGAGATACATTTTGGAGAATGGAGTTGGATTTTTAAGATTTGCGTTTAGCTCTTGCTTTGTGTGGATATTTTTAAGGTCACGTATTGCAGAAAATATTTGACTGTAAAAAAAAAACCTTATGTCTTGTAAGATTTAATGCAGCTAATTTGTCAACAGTATATCATGTGGCTTAGGGCATAAGGCTGAACATTTGACCTGCTGTATGCACAGATCTATGAAGTGCAGGTTAATTAGTCCATCAATCTTAAATTACATAGCCATGCTGTAGAAAACAAACATAGCTCAGTACTTTTAGTGTTTTGTACTTAATGGCAGCATAAATGACAGCAGACTGACATGTCTCTCAAAGAAACTATACTCTTTAAACGCTCAAAATAGATTTAATTTATCCCTTTTTAGGGATATTTAAGTACCGGAATCATAGTGAGTGGGCGATCAGTGTGAATCTTACAGCCAAACCTACGTATGTGTTTAGAGAGAGTGTTGCCTTATTTCCGCTAATTCAGTCTACGTGATCTAATTCTATGTATTTTCAGCTTGTTCCTTAAAATGACTGTTTAAGTGTCACGTAACTGGCTGAAAACGAATACTAGATTGACTGAAAAAATCCAACTAAATCCCCTAAAACTAACTGGTAAGTCTGGAACTTTAAGTATTCCTTATTAACACGATATATCTGGCTTTTTAATTTGTTTTAAATCATGACCTAAGGGTTACAGTGCATGTGGCTTTATGGTAATGCAGTTACGTTAACACCTGACCGCTACCTTACCAAAATAAATGAAAAAGAGTTGTTCATGCTCATCAGGCTGGACAAGGTTAGAAAACCATCTCTAAAAAGTTTGGACTCCACCAATCCATAGTCAGACAGATTGTGTACAAATGGAGGAAATTCAAGACCATTGTTACCCTCCCCAGGAGTGGTCGACCAGCAAAGATCACTGTAAGAGCAAGTCGTGTAATAGTTGGCGAGGTCACAAAGGACCCCAAGGTAACTTCTAAGCAACTGAAGGCCTCTCTCACATTGGCTAATGTTAATGTTCATGAGTCCACCATCAGAAGAACACTGAACAACAATGGTGTACATGGCAGGGTTGTAAGGAAGCCACTGCTGTCCAAAAAGAACATTGCTGCTCATTTGTAGTTTGCTAAAGATCACGTGGACAAGCCAGAAGGCTTTTGGAAGCATGTTTTGTGGATGGATCAGATCAAATCAAATTAAATCCTTTATTGTCACGTCAAATTAACACAGGTGTGGAAGGTGAGTGAAATGCTTGGGTGCTCAATCCCTCACTGATGTACTATACAGTAATATATACACCATTTTATACACTGTAATCTTGAGTGCAGATTTAAGTGCAAAATTATGCAAGTAATGAGTATAAGTATAGCTTGAATGATAGAAGGTCCGAGATGAGACCAAAATAGAATTTTTTGGTTTAAAAGAAAAGCGTTATGTTTGGAGAAATGAAAACACTGCATTCCAGCATAAGAGAAATGAGATAACTTTATCTTATTTGTGAAACATGATGGTGGTAGTATCATGGTTTGGGCCTGTTTTGCTGTGTCTGGGCCAGGAAGGCTTGCCATCATTGGTGGAACAATGAATTCTGAATTTCAGTACATTTAGTGTTTTGTACTTAATGACAGCATAAATGACAGCAGACTAACATGTCTCTCAAAGAAACTACATTATTTAAACGCTCAGAATAGATTTAATTTATCCCTTTTAGGGATATTTAAGTACCGGAATCATAGTGAGTGAGCGATCAGTGTGAAGCTTACAGCCAAACCTACGTATGTATTTAGAGAGATTTTCTTTCCATGTGGACACGATGCTTAACGTGTCCAATCAGATATCGCCATCACTGTTACAACGAACACGGTAAGTACCAACTAACAGCGCCAGTTATTCGTTTATGTGTAACAGGAGGTAAGATTCCTTAAGCTGGTTGTTTTTGCTGAATATTTAGTGAATTAGTTGTTTGAATATAAAACGTTGTTGGCAAATTTCGGGCACTATTGAGTGACTAAGAGCACGCAATTCCTCCCATCTACAGAATATTGGTACGACCGGGCTTGTAGCTGTATATAGCTCACAGCGCACACACTCCGGCGTTGTTCTTAGGCTTTTGTTAGAGAGGTTGAATTAGGCGGAAGTGTCAAAGGGTGCAACAGTTTTGTCCTTTTCTTTTTTCCATTTATTTTGGTGAGGTAGCGGTCAGGTGTTAACGTAACTGTATTACTATAAAGCCACATACACTGTAACCCTTAGGTCATGATTTAAAACAATTAAAAAGCCAGATATATCGTGTTAATGAGGAATACTTAAAAGTTCCAGGCTTACCAGTTAGTTTTAGACCAGTGGGCTTTTTTCAGTCAATCTAGTATTCGTTTTCAGCCAGTTACGTGACAGTTAAATAGTCATTTTAAGGAACAAGCTGAAATGCATAGAATTAGATCACGTAGACTGAATTAGCGGAAATAAGGCTACACTGCAACTCCTTACAGTGAATCTAGTTAAAAGCAGCGAGTGGACGACGCACCGTTTTGTTTCAGTGCCGTGTCCCTTTGCGAGTATATATAGATCGTTAGTAATTTCATTTCAGTGCTCAAATGATGTGGGTCATTTTCTACTGCGGTTAAAGAAGTTTTCCCTTTTCTATATTAGCTTTGTATGAGACACATCCTCATACATTAGCTTAGCATCTAGATTCTAAACTGGTCCTGTATCAACAAAGTTTGCTCAGTTAAACCCAGCTGGATACAAGTTAGGCTTGGCTCGCTTTCATCTTGACAAGTTCATTACTGTGTGCTTGTATGCTACTTTAGCTCTGTTAGCATTGAGCTAGGCACCTTATCGCTTTCATCATTTAGCAATGTCGACTATTTCAAACGACGGGGTAAGCTTGATTAAAGACGTTAAGCCGGGATCGAAAAACCTAAATATCGTCTTTATAGTTTTGGAAATAGGTAAGTTGTGATGACGTTGAAGCCCCTAAGTGTGTGCCTGTAATCACAAATGAACTAACGCTTCTTTTTCTTCCCTTTCGTTTTCTTAAAGATACAGTGCAAATATTGCGCAACGATCACTTCCGCTTTTTCTACTTGATTAAGGCATGAGAGAAATCGATCCCTTAGATCGGGCTTCGTAGATTTGATTACACGTTCCAAATGATGTCTGACTTGTATTAATGTCATCATGTCGGTGTGTGTTCTTTTCTAGGTCGGGTGACCAAAACAAAGGACGGACACGAAGTACGCTCCTGTAAAGTAGCTGATAAGAGCGGTAGTATCGCCATCTCGGTTTGGGATGAACTTGGCAGCCTCATCCAGCCTGGAGACATTATTCGCCTTACACGAGGGTAAATTACTACCGCTATAGAACATTGGTTCACGGGGACATTGTATTACATAATTTACGAAGACCGGCAGTAGTACAGAACTGGTTCAAAAGCTATCATTTCTATTCACTCAATTTGTGGTTGATTAATGTATAGCATTTTCCCTTTATCACACACATTGTTAAATCTGCAGTTCAAAGAACATGCAGCAGTGCACTTGGCCAAGCACTGAACCGTGTTTGAAGGATTTAATTTCTGTAGCCTGAGTAACATGCAATTCAGCTCATAACACTGGACAACACACTTCCTGTGGTGTTAAGTGTTTGTTTGCTTCATCATTTTTTTTAAACTAGAAAGAAGGTGCCAACTTTTGGTATTTAACATTTAGAAGTAGACAGCTGCTAAATGGTTGCAGGCATAAGTGCTAGTATAAGCGAATAGATCCATTTGTGCATGACAGAACAATCTGGTGGGAGATGATTACACTATTTTGGACAGTGAGATGACTTAAAGTTCGTGTTTACCAGCTCTGTGCGGCCTCGTTATTGTTTGTCTGGCTATGCAGGGATAGACGTCAGGGTGACGTGTCCTATGTTGTAAAATTTTGCGCAGGTTGTGGAAGTCAGATGCACCTTTGTGGCTACAGTGCGTCTCAAACCACCCCCTGAAGTGGTTTGAGCAATCAGATTTAAATTGTTCATTTTATTTTTTTAGCTTGTTCCTATCAGGACACAATCCTGGCACTCAAAACCTATAAAACGACTTGGTGTAAATGGTTGTAATTTTGTGATCATTGAACATTAAATTCTCAACCATCTGATTACTGAGCTGCTACACAGGCTAGGGGCATACAGTGGTGCTTGAAAGTTTGTAAACCCTTTAGAATTTTCTATATTTCTACATAAAAACAACATCAGATTTTCACACAACTCCTAAAAGTAGATGAAGAGAACCCAGTTAAATAAATGAGACAAAATATTATACTTGGTCATTTATTTATTTATTGTGTAAAATTATCCAATTTTACATGTTATTGAGTAGTGAAAGTATGTGAACCTTTAGAATTAGCAGTTAATTTGAAGGTGACATTAGACTCCGGTAATTGAAATCAATGGGATGACAATCAGGTGTGAGTGGGCACCCTGTTTTATTTAAAGAACAGGGATCTAAGTCTGCTCTTCACAGGTTTGTGGATGTGTTGTCATAGCATGAACAAAGGAGATTTCTGAGGACCTCAGAAAAAGAGTTGTTGATGCTCGTCAGGCTGGACAAGGTTAGAAAAGCATCTCTAAAAATGTCTGGACTCCACCAATCCACAGTCAGACAGATTGTGTACAAATGGAGGAAATTGAAGACCATTGTTACCCTGCCCAGGAGTGGTTGACCAACAAAGATCACTCCAAGAGCAAGGCGTGTAATAGTTGGCGAGGTCACAAAGGACCCCAGGGTAACTTCTAAGCAACTGAAGGCACCTCTCACTTTGGCTATTGTTAATGTTCATGAGTCTACCATCAGAAGGACACTGAACAACAATGGTGTATATGGCAGGGTTGTAAGGAAGCCACTGCTGTCCAAAAAGAACATTGCTGCTCATTAGTAGTTTGCTAAAGATCACGTGGACAAGCCAGAATGCTCTTGGAAGAATGTTTTGTGGATGGATGAGACCAAAATAGAATTTTTTGGTTTAAAAGAAAAGCGTTATGTTTGGAGAAAGGAAAACACTGCATTCCAGCATAAGAGAAATTAGATAACCTTATTTATTTGTGAAACATAATGGTGGTAGTACCATGGTTTGGGCCTGTTTTGCAGCGTCTGGGCCAGGAAGGCTTGCCATCATTGGTGGAACAATGAATTCTGAATTTCATCAGAGAATTCTAAGGAAAACGTCTGTCCATGAACTGAATCTCAAGAGAAGGTGGGTCATGCAGCAAGACAACAGCCCTATGCACACAAGTCATTCTACCAAAGTATGGTTAAAAAAGAATAAAGTTAATGTTTTGGAATGGCCAAGTCAAAGTCCTGACCATAATCCAATCGAAATGTTGTGGAAGGACCTGAACAGAACAGTGAGCAGTTAATATGAGGAAACCCACCAACATCCCAGAGTTGAAGCTGTTCGCATACTTTTGCCACTCACGAATATGTAATATTGGATAGTTTTCCTCAATAAATGACCAAGTATAATATTTATTTTATCATTTGTTTAACTTTATCTCTTTATCTGATCTTTTAGGTCATATTTATGCAGAAATATAAGAAATTCTAAAGGGTTGACAAACTTTCAAGTACCGCTACATGGTGTCGGCACAGTTGCCTCACAGCTCCAGGGATCCTTGGCTCAATCCTGACCTCAGATTCTACTTGTGTGGAGTTTGCATGTCCTCCTCATGTCTGTGTGGGTTTGCTCCAGGTACTCGGTTGCTGCCAACATTCCAAAGACATGCAGCAGGTCAACTGGTTGTTCCAAAATGACCCAGTATGAATTTGTCTAAGTAGTAACAACATAACTTTGCTCCTGTCATGAATAGCCATGGATGCTGATGGAATGATAAATAAATAAACGAAACAAATCTACACAGGCTGGAAGCATGTCTCTGGCTGAACACATGCCTTTATGTACAGTAAAGCAGGCAGCGCCTCCACGTGTAACAAGCTGCGAGTAGCCCACAGTATAATCCAAAATTGTAATTTGTAGGCTATCCCTTGCATTATGCAATAATTCTTGCAGTGCTTAAGACTGGGTCTCTGTATGGAATAGTTTGTTTCAAAGCATGACATGCCCAAACCATGGATGTGTAAACTGTCCGTGACCTAACATTGACAGTAGGTAATGTACACAATGTGATTTCCTATTAGTTTTACATCTTACATTCTTATTTTGTAGTTATGCCTCCATTTGGAAGGGATGCCTTACATTGTATACTGGTCGTGGAGGAGATCTGCAGAAAATTGGAGAGTGAGTAGTATTGTATAAGGCTTATGGTTTTTATGTTCACTGTAAATGAGGGTATTCTAAAACAAGTTGGTGGTGTAACATATAACTGTCTGAGCTTTGTGGGATCCACCTCTTTAAATTCAGGTTCTGCATGGTGTACTCAGAGGTTCCGAATTTCAGTGAACCAAATCCAGAATTGCTAGCCCAAGCCAACCAGCAGAACAAAATGGTGAGGCTATATTCATACACTGTTTATATCAACACAATTGCTTCCTCACCAATTAAGGGAGTTTCATATACTTCAGGAAACGATCAGCGGAGTACAGTAACTGCATAATCAGGGTATTTTTAAGTATGCTTTGGGGAAGTTTGACATGTCTGACCTGGTGTGCTGTCAGTTTACCAGTGCTAACCTCTGATTCCTTTACTTAAGATACAGCCAAATAAATATAGAGGGTACAGTTATTAGATTTTTTGTTCAGTGGCTTCATATTGCTCTTATTTTCTGATAGGGTAAAGAACAGCGAGGGACTTCTCCACCAAATCAAAATGCTGCCCCTCCTACCCAAACGGGTATGGAAACCTGACATGGAGTCTGCATGTGTGTCTACCATGTACTTCAACCAGAAGTGAATCAACAGCGGTTTTAGTAACATTCCCTTTTATTTTTTTGTGTTTGTTTTTGACTGGCAGGAAATGGTGCCATTCCAACATATCCAAACAACACCCCAGCACAACCCAGCTTCACCACTCCAGGAAGAACGAATGGCCGAGTTCCAGGAAATGGCCCCCCGCCTGTAGTCACTGTGGGGCAACCTGTGTCTCCTAAACCAACAGTCACCATCAGTAACGGCAGGGACCCTCGTCGTGCTTCCAAGAGATGACAAAATATGCAGTTCCGGACAATTTGTGCTGTTTGACTGCCAAGAGATACTAAGAGATTGCAAAGTCTTTGTCCTCTAGACTTTGCCTCTTTCAGCTAGGACTCTTAGTATAGTATGTGTTCTTGATCCCTACCTTCTTGTTCAGGTCTCCATACATGCCCTCATCATGTGACGTTTAATCAACTATCCCCCCTTTACATGAACACTTGATGCACTTTCTTCACTTAATTTATAGTGAACTACTGTTGACGGAATTCAGGTAATTGCTGTTTGCAAACAGGGAAGAGGGAAGCTGCTGGGGCCTTTTCTGTGGGGGGATTTTGTCCTTCAGTCTAAAAGACATCATACCAAAAGTAAATGAAGGTGAAATGAGGTGATTGTTTACTTTTGAAATGTGGAGCTATTTAATTACAAATAAAACTAGACATTAACAAATGTGAGGTCAAGCTTGTGTTGTCTAGTTGTTTCAGAGGGTGCAGGCCCTGAGGAGTGAATGAACTTCCAGTTATGGTAGACCATCATAACCAAGTTCACAGATTAAATATTGTATACACTTATAATTTTGCAGGCTGTTGCAATATCACTGTAATGCATATCAATTATGTAAAAAGGTGTTTCACCACATATTTTCCAGTATTCATGTGTCTGAAAATGATTTAAACTGTGTCCAGCTTTTTTCTGCCTCAGTCCCAACCCTAACTAGTCTCTACTGGTTTTGTAACACAGGAACTAAGGACATTGCAACAGCAAAGTTCTTGCTTGATGATAAACAAAAATGATCCTGAGTGATGAGCCCTATGATAATGCTGCAAATGACCATAAAACATTCATTCACGTTCCACAACTGTTGAATAAATACAATTATAAGACGTTGCCATATGTTTACTCAGGGCAGTAGCACGATTATGCATGTATCAAGGTATAAATCCACATTTTATTGGAATCTATTGTGTTTTATATACATTGTAGACATTGTCTTCCAAGATATATACTGCATTTTCACATGCCAGATTTGGTATGTGTGGATGGTTAAGATTAAATTTCCATTATTTATTTATACATTTTATTTGTTTACTTTGTCACATCAATGGCAATTCTCTGACCCACATTCATAATGAGCCAATTTAGAACAACCAGTTAATCTGATGAATGTCTTTGGAATGTGGGAGGAAATGCAAACTCCACACAGGTGAGTCCATGGTCCGGTCAAACCAGGGAACTCTGGACTTGTGAGTTGTGTGCAATATTAATCCTCTAACGCTCTCTTACTAGACAATAAGGAAGGAGCAGCAATAACACTGCATGTAAAAAATAGTGTTTCATAATGTACAACCGTTAGTTTCACGTCGTAGAAGGCATACACACATTAAGACACTGTGTCAACTGACTTAATGCATGTCTTTGAAATGTGGGAGGTAACAAGTACATGAAGAAAACCCATGCGAACTACGCAGGCAGCTGCTGAACCGGAACTGTCCAACTCAGAGTTTTCGGTTTCAGAACGGGGGATAACGGTTAGTTCAGTCAACTCCAAGGCACTTTAACCTTGAGTAAAGCTTGTGCACGAGGAAATACAAAGCCCTCATAAATGGAACGCAGATAGAACGAATCAGCACGGCACTGGGAGAAAAAACCGGGCTCAAAAATCGCACTTCAACCCAGTGGTAGAGGTGGGCGGATCGATCCCGCACACAATGACTGCTGCGCACGCGGATTCGTGAAAGTCTGCTCTCTGTCTGTAAGAGCAGCGCCCCTCCCCCCTCTTCTATGTTGATGTTGCACCGTCACGTGGCTCAGTGTCGCCAGCCAATCAGCCATGCAAGTAGGCTCAGCCTGGGCCGCCCACTCAGCGCTCTCCTCCGTTTCTTATTGTTTTCATTTTGTTTAAAGCCCGAAGTGCACTGAAGGGAAGAAGTTCCTTATTCTTTGAATTATTTTTTTGTATTGTTCGACATGAAAAAAGAAACAAGTTTGAAACTGTTTGCAGTATTTTTTGTGGTGTGTTAATTTTGTTGTATTGTGGTTTGTCAGCGCTCTATCTCATGAGATTTTGTTTTAAGTTGTGTTGAGAGATATTTTTTTACACTCTGTTTATTTAAGAAAAACAGAATTGCACTGAAAGGAAGAACAATTCTAAGAACAATTCTATTTGGAAAAAGAAACAAAAAAATAAAGAACTAGAAAAGATGTCTAGTGAGGGGACATTATATGGGGGGGGGGGTATTTTTGTATTATGGTTTTTCCTTTTCTACCTCAAAAAAATTATATTTTCTACCTCAATAAAATTTATTTTCCTAATGTTAAGGCAAACTTTGTTTTGTTACTGTTCCATTGCTTGTAAACAAAAAAGTTGATTGTGATACTAAAGTATTTTGTTGTCACTTACAATGTTTGGCGAAATTCTATTCTAGGTCTTTTGGATCCTTTGGATCTATGAGGCTTAAATGTTAAAAAGTATCAGTATCGGTATCGATATCAGCGATACTGGCCCTGCATTTACTTGATATCGGATCTATACCAAAAATTCCAAAAATCCCTGTTGCTGAAGGCATCCCTGGAGGAAGCTCATCTGACCCAGCCACCCCCCAGGACCCAGTGACCTACATAAGAAGGTAGTCATTCAAATTAAGGATATAAACTTATGTACATTTATCGTTTTGCCACTGTGGGATCAGTGATGTCCACCCATCCATTACTAGACACAACTTGGCATACAGATTTTCTTGTAGCAATACAATTCTTTGTAATTGACTGCTGTTACCTTTCCAGATTCTTCATATTTCATGGTGACTCAGAGTTACATATTTGAAAAACTGTGATGCACACTGTTGTAGAAACAAAAGTCCAATTAGGTACATTGTCTTGTTTAAATTAGTAATATTAGTAAAATTAGTTAAAGTTATAATTTAACTGTCTAGTCTTCTCCATTTTCTACCAGTTACTGTTGGTGTAATCTGGTGGACCTATAACAGAGCTCCATGCAGGTGTAAGTGCTTTCAGTACTCAAAAGAAAGTTGTTCATTTGTATTGCAGGAAGGTAATGAGGAAACCTTGTCAGCGTGCCACAGAGAGGGAAGATACAGAGAGGCCTACTGAGGTTTACACCTTGAAAATCACATCTAAAAGTTGATCATACAGAGTGCTGCTGGAAATTACAATGGGGAAGAAGGTCCATCCACCTCAACAGCACAATGTATCTCAGTAAGATGTTGTTCAGAATTTGCCCATGATGTAGACCTAGCACTGTGATATTCATATCATTCATGTCATTTTTTGTGTTCCTGTAGCTCCCTGTAAAAGGTGTATTTTTAGAAACAAATTGAAAAGTCAAATTTAGAAATGGATCACATAAGGCTGCATATATAAAAGACAATAATGGAAATACAACTGCTGGAACATCAGTTAAAGGTGGATGAGGTGCCCACAGGTGGATGATTTTACTTGTTTGAAGAACAGGGTATTCTCCTGCATCAGCGATGTGGTCAGGATTTATATCAGGATTGGTCACTGGATGAGTGGGACATTGTTTGATCACCAACCATTGAGATCCCCAATGGTCATCTCTACCTTGGCTCGTTATACAGTGAGTCAAGTTATAACATTGCTGTGCGCCAGGCTCAGGATCAGGGCAAGGGGTCAGCAAATAGGGCTGGCAGGGGTACATTCTGTCTGTAATCATCAAACTCTCCTATGATAGATAATACAAGGATACAGTTGAAAATATCAGTGACAAATAGAACTAAATATTGATTATGAGAAGATATGGTTATATGTACTGTATGCATTCACCATGGACAAATCTAGCACTCACTGTACACTCAGGAAAACTTTACAAGTCATGCACAGACCCAGGCCACTTTGCTTCCATGTTGCTGATGATGTGGCCTGTATCACATATGATCTTCACACTGCAGAACAGTAATTAACTGCATTGGTTGGATTGTGATTTGTATTTCATTTGTAATGCAAAATTGCTATTATTTAGGCATACCTGCATATTAATGTGGAAAAACTTCCTATTCACTTAATCTCCTTCATTTAGCAAAGAGTGCCATCTATGCAGCCAATCACCCTTGGAAACCCTAAAATCATATTAATATTAAAATCATATTAACTGATTCAAGTCTCAAAGCTTCATACTAAATAAATTACTTGTTGCTTAGACCGATACCTGAAATTCTGTGGGACTCTTCTTTGATCAGGCATGTGGCTCTGTGACTTGGGAACACCACAATGGTTTATAGTAACCGTTTTAATGCAAGCGTCACATTTCTGACAGCCCGACAGACAGTTGCTTTACAAATATGCTCAGCATCACTGATTTTGTATAGAAAACCCCCCCTTGGCAAAACCCTGGAGCGCAACAAAAAGAATTTCCTCCGAACTCAGGGCGTGTCCATGAAGTGTCATATGAGCGACTGAGGGCGGAGAAGATTGTTAATAGAAATAATCGCCTGTGCTGAAAAACGGTTACGCTCACACAGATAATCATCAGGGAATGAGTAAACATTAAAGCGGGGTCTGATCACCCTCTCCCGACGGAGATTTCTCCGTAGCGTTTGTGCTTCGATGTTAGAAACTCAGGGTTAGTTGAAGTAAACCTGCCATTGTTATTACAGTGTTGCTTTAAAGTTTGTGAACCCTTTAGGATTTTCTATATTTCTGACCTATAACAATATCAGATTTTCACTAAGTCCCAAAAGTAGCTAAAGAGAACCCAATTAAACTAATGAAACAAAAATATTATACTTGGTACCCCTGTGCAGAAGATTGTAGATTGTAGAAGATTGTAGTTGTAGAGGCGCGCATCCAGACATTATAGAAGGCTAGCTCAGCTCCTAGCTTAGCAGATCTGGATGCCAAAGGTGAAGTTAGTGCACCCACCCCGGCAGCAGGGCAAGTGGGTGACAGTTCGGCGACGTAGCCGTAAGGCTAGCCCACGAGAGCACCACTCTTTACCTGTTCACGTGTCCAACAGGTTTACCCTCCTCAGTGATGCACCCACTGAGCAGCCTGTTGAAAGAACTCTGGTCATAGGTGACTCTATTTTATAACACGTGAAACTAGCTACCCCTTTAGGGGTAATCCGGGAGCCAGAGTGCTGGACATTGTAACGAGTCTTAGTGAACTCAAGAGCCGCAGATTCTCTAGGATAGTTATTCATGAGGGGGCTAATGATATACGCCTTCATCAGTCAGAGGTTACTAAGGCTAATTTTGTAGAGGTGGTTAGAGTGGCGAAGGCGATGTCCGATGCAGTAGTGTGCTCTGGCCCCATCCCAATGCGGCGAGGTGACCAAGCCTACAGCAGGTTATGGTCACTGAACTGCTGGCTGTCCAAGTGGTGTTCTGAAAACAATGTGGTCTATATAGACAACTGGACAGCCTTTGAGGGTAAGCCTGGCCTTTTAGGATGGGACGGTGTCCATCCCACTTGGGAGGGTGCTGCTCTCATCTCCTGCAACATTGCCCATAGTCTTATGGCCCGATTGGTTAGGGGCTGACTATCCAGAGGCAGGGGTCAGGCAGAAGGACAGACCGGCTTAACCTAACCAACTGTCTGCTGGTAGCCATGCACCGTCATCCAGAACCCACATTATTGAAACCGTGTCTGTTACCCACATCTATCCTAAACGAAAATGCTCTCAAAAAGTCTGCTTTAATAACCTCATTAGTATAAACACAGATAGCTCCCAAAGAAATCACAACCTTAGACTAAAGCTAGGATTACTTAACATTAGATCACTTACAAACAAAGCAGTGATTGTAAATGAAATAATCACTGATAAACGCTTACACGCTCTCTGTCATACTGAAACTTGGATTAGACCTGATGAATATTTAGCGTTAAATGAAGCCTCACCTCCTGGATACAGTCATGCTCACCGCCCTCGTCCTAATGGTCGGGGGGTAGGCGTAGCCACAATTTTTGATAAAGAGCTAGGTGCTATAACTAAATCCCATTACAAGGCTAATTCTTTTAAAATACTGATTCTTAATGTGACTGATCCATCGTTATGTAAGTCAAAACCACACTCTTTTCAGCTTATCACTATTTACCGTCCTCCTGGTGCCTATTCAGAATTTCTTCAGGAATTTGCTAACCTTCTTCCAGTGTTTATTAAAAACCTACCAGACTTGAAATTTAATACACCTACGGAGATCAATCATCTTGAGTGTGTAAATGACCAACTAGAATGTGTGCTTCGCTCAACCCTGGACACGATTGCTCCTGCTAGGGTCAAATGCATTAGGGAAAAAAGGCTAGCACCATGGTATAATGACAACATCCATACCTTAAAGCAAAGAACACGGCATCTAGAGCGCAAGTGGAGACATAGTAAATTGGAAGTGTTTAAGATTGCTTGGAGGGACAGCATGGCAGAGCATGCCCTTACTAAAGCTAAAGCTGCATACTTCTCTTCAATCATAGAGAAAAATAAGAAAGACTCCAGATTTCTTCGTTAATTACCAGTCTCCAAATTAACAAAAAAAACCCTTGACAGAAAGTGATTTCTCCCGTTCTGTGTAATTTAACAGTAATGATTTCTGACTTCTTTAATGAAAGATGAAAAATTAGGCATAAACTCGATGCTCATCACATCACCCCCCCCCCCCCAAAATATTCAGCAAACCTTCCAGATGCAGCACTAGTGAAGACATCGTTTAATTAGCTGTAAATCAGATAGAAAATGTTACCCAATTACTAATACTGAACTATCCGCACTGATCAGCTCGTCTAAGTCATCAACATGTTATTAGATCAATTCCTACGTTTACTCAACACAAGTAATACCTGATTATAGAGCCAGGTTAGCTATTTAAATTCATCCTTACTTTGGTTGTGTGCCCAAATCCTTTAAGTGCAGTTATTCAAACCACTGATTAAAAAAAGCCATCTTGACCCTTAGTGATAATCTAATTATAAGATCAATTTCAAATCTACCGTTTTGCCAAAATCTTAGAAAAAAAGCCGTCTACACAGCTCTGCAGTTACCTCCAAGGAATGATATTATGAAACATTTTAGTCTGGCTTCAGGCACCATTCATAGTACTGAAACAGCATTAATTAGGATAACTACATGACTTGTTAATTGTCCTCAGATAAGGGATGGTTTCTTTTCCTGTTGTTAGAGTAAGGCAGGGTTTGGACACTATAGATCATGATGTATGCTGTAGGTTATTAAGGGATTAGCCTTTTCTGGTTAAATTCTTACTTAACCGACCGGTACCAGTTTGTTCATAAAATAATCTAAGGGTCTTAAGCTCTCAAAAGTGAAGGATGCGTGCCTCAGGGGTCAGTGATTGGCCCGTTTTATTCTCTCTGTACATGCTGCCCACTAGGCTCAGTTATTCATAAACATGGCATTAGTTTCCACTGCTATGCAGATGATACACAGCTCGGACAAACCTAATGACAGCCTTACAATCAACAAAATTGAGGACAGTGTAAAGGAAATAAAAGATTGGATGTTATTTAATTTTCTCTTACTTAACTCAGATAAAACTGAGGTTCTATTAGTGGGACCCAAGGCTGTGAGGGACAGGTTGGCTACATCTATCCTAAATCTAGATGGCTGTCCAGTATTGCCCAGTCCATCTGTAAAAAACTTAGGGGTCACATTTGATTCAGATCTCTAGTTTGATGCGCACATTAGCAGCATCACTCGAATTGCTTTCTTTCAATTACGTAATATCGCTAAACTTAGAAATATCCTCTCTTTTAATGATGCAGAGAAACTTGTTCATGCGTTTATAACCCCAAGGTTGGATTACTGTAACGCCTTACTTACTGGATGCTCTAGTATATCTATAAATAAATTCAATTAGTTCAGAATGCAGCCGCCCGAGTGCTAACTCGAACTAAAAAATTTGATCACATCAGTCCTGTTCTATCATCACTAAACTGGTTACCAGTTAAATTCCTCATTGATTACAAAATACTTCTTATAACTTATAAAGCTCTACATGGCCTGGCCCCACATTATCTGAGTGAACTCTTACAGTTTTACAATCCAGCTCGTCTACTTCGTTCGCAGGGTACAGGACTTCTTTTAGTTTAGTTTTAGTTTAGAATTAAAAAAGTCACAGCAGGGGGAAATGCTTTCTCATACCCCCCCCAACTATGGAATAAACTTCCCACTTTCGTTCGAGACTCAGACACTCTCCAAAATTTTAAGTCTAGGCTAAAGACATACTTATTTACGCAGGCTTTTGACTAGATTTAGACCGGGATGCATGGCTTGGTCACTGGGGCAGGAGTCTGGAGTCATGTCTGGCCTGCCTACCTTGTCCGTTAGCCGGGAGTGTCGAGTGGGTGGTCTGGCTGAACTGGGCTTCAGTCCTCTTGATCTTGACTCGTGCATCCTTGCCTTAGGCTAAGGGCAGAGCTGTGGCTTCAAGAGTCTTATGGTGATCAGAGACGTTGGGTTGCTGTCTCCTGCCTCCCGTGGGGTTGCTGATGTCTCATGTGATCCCTCTTGGCTGTGTTACCTACCAGTTCTCCTCTTTCTAGCTATGCTGCTTTAGCTAATGCTGTTGGGGTCTCATGCTACACATGGCATCAGTGATTGTTAATAGACACTGTGCTCTTAATCCATAACTTGTAACGGTTCGCCATATTAAAAACGAGGGCGAACTGTGAAAAGGAGAGAATAAGGGTTTTTTACGACCCAATCGCAGTTAGCTGCAGATGAAATAGTGAAACAAAATATAATTACAGAAATAAAGCTATTGCATTGAGCTCTCGGCTGCAGCGTGAGGGCTCAATGCAATAGCCCACACGGCCACTGAGAAAGACACAAACAAATCCACAAGATGAGCTTTTATGCATGAAGGGACGACAGACTAGCCCCCACAGACATACACACACATAGGAGCTCACACTCGCACTACAGGGAGAGCAAAGGGAGGGGGACTGACGTCACCCAGCGCGAGCGAGCCCAAACTGGGGGAGAAAAAAACAAAACAGAAGCGATCACTTACCGGCGATCGCTAAAGAAATGCAAAAACCCGAAACGCTTCCTACTCGTCGTGGTGGCCAGCGGGAAAAAGGATATCCTACTCTATGAAAACTAAGCCCTAGCAGGATTACCTCCAATCTCCCGATTGTACGACGGCTGAGCTTCTACAAAAGCCCAGTCACCCACTTGTCCTAAACGCTGACTCCATGAGCAGGTAGAGAAGCGTATGCATCTTGAGACTGTGCGTGATGGTAAAAAGAAAGGGAACTTAAAGGTCTCCCTAGACAATGCGAGGAAAACCGCAAGACAAAACCGCAGCGATGCGAAGGCACACCTGTTCTCAATCAGGACATCACTTAAATAGGACCTGCCTGACAAAGTGAAGTACACCAAAAGATCCTTAAAAGCTACATATCATGCCAAAATCAAAAGACAATCAGGAACAACTCAGAAAGAAAGTAATTGAGATCTATCAGTCTGGAAAGGGTTATAAAGTCATTTCTAAAGCTTTGGGACTACAGCGAATGACAGTAAAAGCCATTATCCACAAATGGCAAAGACATGGAACAGTGGTGAACCTTCCCAGGTGTGGCCGGCCGAACAAAATTACTCCAAGAACGCAGCGACGGCTCATCCAAGAGGTCACAAAAGACCCCACAACAACATCCAAAGAACTGCAGGCCTCACTTGCCTCAGTTAAGGTCAGTGTTAAAGCCTCCACCATAAGAAAGAGACTGGGCAAAAATGGCCTGCATGGCAGAGTTCCAAGACGAAAACCACTGCTGAGCAAAAAAGAACATTGAAGTTCGTCTCAATTTTTCCAGAACACATCTTGATGATCCCCAAGACTTTTGGGAAAACATTCTGTGGACTGAAGAGACAAATGTTGAACTCTTTGGAAGGTGTGTGTCCCATTACATCTGACGTCACAGTAACACAGCATTTCAGAAAAAGAACATTATACCAACTGTAGAATATGGTGGTGGTAATGGGATGGTAATGTCCGGTCATCTGTTCGTGACCTCAAGCTGAAACAAACTTGGGTTCTGCAGCAGCACAATGATCCAAAACACACCAGCAAATCCACTTCTGAATGGCTGAAGAAAAACAAAATGAACAATTTGGAGAGGCCTAGTCAAAGTCCTGACCTGAATCCGATTGAGATGCTGTGGCATGACCTTGAAAAAGCCTTTTATGCTCAAAAACCCTCCAATGTGGCTGAATTATAACAATTCTGCAAAGATGAGTGGCCCAAAATTCCTCCACAATGCTCTAAAAGACTCACTGCAAGTTATCGCAAACACTCGGTTGCAGTTGTTGCTGCTAAGGGTGGCCCAACCAGTTATTAGGTTCAATCTGTTTTTCACACAGGGCCATGTAGGTTTGGATTTTGTTCTACCTTAATAATAAACACCTTCATTAAAAACTGCATTTTGTGTTTACTTGTGTTGTCTTTGAGTAATATTTAAATTGGTTTGATTTTTCCCGAAAACACTTAAGTGTGACAAACCTTTGATAAAAAATAGGAAATCAGGAAGGGGGCAAACATTTCTCATACCACTGCATATGCTTCACACACTAACCCAATGCTGCAGCCTTTCACACACACACACACACACACACACACACACACACAGAAAAAGAGAGCTCTTCCCACACACACACACACACACACACACAAAGAGACACACAGAAACGCACACACGCAGAGGCACATACAGACACAGATGCACGGAGAGAGATCAGCTCCGTTCACACACACACACAAAATTAATCCTCTAATAAGCAGAGTCACAAACCCACAGCAAACTCACAAAATACACAGCAAATTCAACATCGTTCCAAAAACACCAACAACATCCGACCTCAAATTCTGAAGTCAGCTCATTCACACATTACCTATAGCATGCTTTTCTGCCGCTCCATTTTTCTCTCTTTATTTTCCTTTATCTAAATTTATGCTACACTAAGGTG
The DNA here is from genome assembly GCA_025084515.1 of Ancistrus triradiatus. Taxonomy (NCBI): domain Eukaryota; kingdom Metazoa; phylum Chordata; class Actinopteri; order Siluriformes; family Loricariidae; genus Ancistrus; species Ancistrus triradiatus. The sequence continues at coordinate 209,312 of JAJAGP010000147.1, read as the reverse complement.
TAGAGCTTCAATGAAAGCTGCGTCAAAACTCACTCGTCAGTGAATTTATGAGTGGGAACTTCTCAATTAAACCTTTATTCTACACCTTCAGCTCCCATGAAACAGACCTGAACTTCACCTAGTGATTGTCCAGGATTTTAGGCCCTTCTAACGTCAAGTCCCTGAGGGCTTTTGTAAAATCTGTGGCTTCCTTCCTATTTTTACCTCTTATTTTCTCTGAAATGTTTACTTTCTTATTTTCCTTTATTCCTATTTCTCTTCTTCTCTTCACTATTTTATGCACATTTCCCTTTGTTTTCTATTATTTCTCTTCTCTTCTTTATTTTCTCTTATCTTCTCCTGTTTCTCTTATTTCTCTTCACTTTTATCTTTTTTCCTCTTCTTGCTCTATTTTCTTCATCTACTCTATTTTATTTTCACTTTTATCTTCTATTTCCCCCTATTGTGATGAAAATTGCAATTAAACCCAAATTTAGAATGGAGCAGCCCTCCAACATCAACACAACATGGCCCTCACACACACAGATTCTTTACGGTGCGGCGGTTAGACACACACAACTGCCACCGCGCACAAACCAGCACCCCAAAAGACTTGAGACACACTCACCATACTGTGAGGCGAAAGTAGAGGCGCAGAAGCCGTCGGCAATGTCACAAGCCACAACACGTTGAAGTTCGTGATGCCACAATTTAGTTGTTTATTTCATAGCAATGCTGTGTAGATGATGAAGGAAAAACTTAGCATCTTACTTGAATATAAAAAAGATGTTTATTACACAGAAAGAACAGCATCAAATCAAGCATCCGGATTGCTTGAGAGAGGTTCCGATGCCAATGTGGAACCGCTGTCTATTGGCTATAGTCAACAGCTTATATAGACTCGCCGTCTCTGCACACTTAGATAGAAAACATATGGTCCTAATGTAAAAAAATCTCCTCATTTGGTATGGGCCAGGAGATTCTTTTGTCCTGTTTATAATACTTTTAGGACTAGGAGTTCCAAATTAAACATTTATCTCAGACATTCCAATGGCAGGGAAAACCAAGAAACATCTGGAACTTCAGACACCATTACTACATTAATGATATATAAAACCCTAAAAGATATTATTTATAATAAAAGAAATGCCAAAGATAATATACCTCAACACTGCGCATCGCATCATTTCAGTTGTTAGGTATAAAACGGTCAGGATAGATAGATGTCTTAAATCAGTCTTCTTCTAGCCTTGAAGTTCTGATAAAATCAACCTATCATATTGTCATAAGTTGTAAGCCTTGGCTCACACAAATAGAACAACACTTACAACCTATAAGTGAGCTCTCTCCAGAGAGCAGCAAAGTGAGTACATGAACATCTCTGGCTCATCTCCAAAACTTGAAATGGTGTTCTGATATGTGGATATACAGTATTTATACTGTATATACTGCAGTATACTGTATATAATTATTTACACTGTCTCTGTATGTCATTGTTAAACTTCATTTTGTTAATAATGTTAACGAAATACAATTCCCCAACAGCATGACAGGATATAATCTCAATGTATCTAGTTGAAGCCTCGCAATGACCATGCAAGATCCTCAGGCAAAATCAGTCTGTAGATGTAAGAGATTGTCAGACTTTTATCTTCTATTTTTTTCAGAGTCTGTAGATGAAAGAGATTGTCAGACTTTAATCTTCTACATTTTTTTTTTTCAGAATATTTTCAAAGTCTTCTAGGATCGACAATGTCCAGTGAGCATTAGAATTCTGCTAAAAGTCGACAGCGTAATGACTTTTGTACGTCTCGCTTTATACTAACTCTGAATTGCATGCGCATGCGCACACATGTTACTGGGCGGTGTTGCAAGAATGATTCAGGTCAGTCACTGCGTGAAGTATGAAGTAGTATGAAAAAACTAGTGGTGTCCTATTTGGTACACATTTTAGTGTGGCAGTATGCGGTTTGGGACGCAGCCTTCACAAAGCCAAAAGCAGTTTGGTGGTGTAACCGGTAGAATAAAAAATGTTAAATACTAAGTATATCATGAATCAAAATGATGGCGCTATTTATGGCGAAGCTGTCGTTAATACAGTAGTTACGAAGCTAGCTACGAACTTTTCATGAATACACCTTGCCTACGTCCACTTGCATACTAGCGTACTAAACAGCAAGACAGTACCGTAACTATAGCAACTCATGATACCTTAATATTTGAGATACCCTGTCTTGTGTGGTGTAAGCGTTTTCACTCTTCTTGCATTTACGGATTCAACTGCAAGGTGGAGCAGTTTATTCCGCATATTAAACACGACAGTATCTGCTGGGTCGCTGTTTGCTACTCTGACGATGAGCAGTCGCAGCTCGGGAAGCCCTAGCTTTGTCTCAGATCCCCCCAGACTGGTGCGTATTTCGGCGGTCTCCGGCTTTCAGCCACATCGCGTCAACGATGTGCTGCTGCTGCGGCCCGACTTGGCCACCGACGAGCGGCGACAAGAAAATGCGCACGTTGTGTTTTTCCCCGGAGACATTCAGGTTAGTTTCTGCGTAGTAAGTACGCTTGAGCTGACATCATGTCTATTTACAAGTTTAGTCACTGCATACATTCGTACCGCAAACATCAACATCTTCGTACACTATATGTGTTACTGAACCAGCCTCCATTACTGCAGTGAACAATTCAATAACCAAGTTAGAACACTTCCGTGTGCTAATGAAACCGTCGATTTCAGCGGAGGGTATTATGCTACCGCGTTTCCAATTTGACACTCGGATATTGTAGTTGATTAGCTTATATTACATAAGACTGTGTGAGATTCGGTCAGCACTAATTTACCCTGTTAAAACTATAGATTATATAGATATAATTAAACTCTGATGAGCATTTGTATGAAGCAGAGAGGAAAACATGTAATGTGAGCAAATTTTGGTTTGAACATTTTTGATGACCAGTGACAAAGTTGCAAGAAAACACGAATGCTCAAAATACTGGCTATAAATAAATATGACTACAGTGATTTTTCATATTTCATTGGGAAGGCAGATGAGTCAGGTATCGTTTATCCAGCACACACCTAGTCAGTATGACCCGTACTATGTGTACATACACACACTTTATCTAAAACACATCATCTGATAGCCTCAAAACACACAACGAAGTGTTTTGGCTAAAATGTATGCAAAAAAGAATAATATAGGTCAAATTAAGAAAGGTAAAACCAACTTGTGTTCAGTTATTTACTGTATCTGTGGCTATGTATCTTTGTACTTGATTTATCGACAATGGGAGAATTTTCTTGGAGAAACAGAGAAAGTTGTTTCCATCAGAGGTGAAACTAGGATGTCATAATTGGGTGGCAATTTGAGTTAGTTTGTTGGGCAACAACAATATGTTGCTTTTCTTAAATGGGTTATGTAAACAAATGTGTTGTTTAATTTTGGGATGGGGATGCAAGGTGGTAGGACAAAACAAATACAATTACAGCATCCAATTTTTGTAGGAGTTCTGGTGCTAAACCCCCATTTTATTTGTATTTAGTGTTTTCAGGGATACATGGGATCTTTTTGAATGCTGTAATCAAACAGCCTAATGAAAAGACAAGCCATATCTTGATGGTGCCCTCAGAAAGTTACGTCCTTTAGAGTGAAAAGCTGAAAGACTTCACCTATACTTTTAAAATACCTGTTCTTTTCTTTCCATCTGGATTTGACCAAGCAGCTGCATGATAATTTCACCCATCTATAGGTGACACTGGGAGGTATGGTGGCGCAGCGGTTAGTGCAGTTGTCTCACAGCTATTTAACATCCCTGGTTCGATCCCGACCTCGGACTCCACCTGTATGGAGTTTGCAGTTCTTTCCTTGTCCACAAGGTTTAGTCTGGGTTCCAATGACATTTCAACAGTGTTTGTTTGGCTCATTGGTGTTTCTAAAGTGCCCTTAGCGTAGGGCTGTGAGATATTACCAAAATTTCATATCATGATATGTCATTTCATATCCCGATAACGATATACATCACAATATATTATATCGCATATACGTGTATTATAGCACATTTACTATTTATTCAGTGATCTTTTGTAAAAATAAAATGACCACATGAAAGACCTCTTTCTTATTACATGTTGAATTATATACACCTAACAAATGAAAGATTCTTTCTCATATTTAATGATATTTCTCCTTTCCTCCTAAAGCTAGCGAGAGAGCAGCTCCCCAAGCAATAAAAATTGCATTGAAGTCGAGTATGACGATATTCGCCAATATGCTGGACTTTTTTACACTGTTATAGGCATTTCACAGACAAAATCGCACTTGGATGCGGCTGTGAAACGGGAAACACGATGCTCAAGATACGGACAGGAACTATGCCATCCTGTACATTCTCAATAACTGACTGCCCATCAAAGAAACTTAGGTCCAGGACAGAGTTGCCAGTAACATGTGCTGGATCTGTGCTTTCTGCATTGTTCATAATATGCAAGAAAATGATCAGTCTTGCTGGCAAGCGCCAGAAGGACCATCTGTCACAAGCAGAAAATAATTTAACTTAAAAATAACTATATATAAAGTTATAACTATATATAACTATAAAGTTGTATATTTATGTATATCACTGTTTTCCTAATTTGGTAATTGATTGATTAAATCAATGACATGTATTAACCCAAGATGGAAATTCTGTTGCAGCAGCATACACAAGGCACATAAAAATATATATATAAACAAGACAAAAACATGCAACAAGACAAAAGAAATAGTATAAGGTACACGGAGCCTTAATATAAGTAAAAATAGAAAGCTAACTAAAACAAATATATGCACAATGTGTACACAGTTTTATTCAATTTAAGATTTATGACTCAAAGTGTCCAGTATGTTTGATTAGCATAAAAAGTGCTAAAAGTGTTACTAAAGACCTAAGGGAGTTTCTACTAGTATGTGGTAAGGTGGATAAAGATGCTGAAGGCATAGAAATAGTGTTTTTGCATCCAATAAATGAAAATACTCCATAAGGTGCAAAGAGATGAAGATGTAGAGAAGTGTCAACTGATATGTCAGAGACATTGTGCATTATTAATAATAAAATAGCCCCCTCTTTTTTTTTTATTTAAAGGCCATTTGCTGAAGGCTGCCGAAATAACCAAAGACAGCATTCCTGTTCATATTTGACACAAAGCCTGTGTCCCTGGTGGTGCGATACTTCAAGTCCTGTTACAGACGGTACATTAGGTTCTAGACAAAGTCTACTGCCGCAGTTACTGGGACTCCAGAAAAGGAACATTGAGTTAATTGCCTGTGATTTTTACACATGACTTTGTTTCTCGTCAATTTATATGAATAGACTTTGTGATTAACCAGTATCCAGAAATTAGTATTAAAAGTCTACAACAAGAACATAGAGCTGGTGGTGCACATCTGATGCAATTTTATGGACAGGAATACAATAGAAAACAGTTCTGTCAGGAGGACTTAAGGCTGTACATAGCACATGAAGAACTGTGCCTGTGTGTGACTGTAATAGAGGATTTAGAAACTTTTAATTGCTGTATTCCGTTTCATAGATATTGTGTTGTTAAAATAAATATAAATTAAGTTACAAGGAAAATCATCATCATTTACATTTTGTTTTTTAATTTATATACATTTATGTATGGTGACAAAAAACTGCAGGGTATTTTGCAGAGAACTTTTAACATGAAGTCCATAAGGGTATTGTCTATGAAAAAATGCATTTAAAAAGTATTGCCCAAATGTGGGAATGAAAATCACTTTCTAGGTACTTTTTCTGTGTTCACCTTATGGCCTATATTGCAAGCAGCACGCTCTGAAGAGTGTCCACGCTAAAGATATGGCTGTTTCATAAATACATCCCTACTAATTAGTCTCCCTGCCTACTGTGGTATCAATACACAGAGACTATTTATTTCACTAAGAAACACTCAAAACACAACTGAAATCTAACACTTCCTTGTCGTGAGTAAGCCGCTGTGATGTGTTTAGGCTACAAACAAACTGAATTCTGAATGAAAGTTAGGAAATGCACTGTGCTGTTTGTGTGTGGCTGTGTTTGTGTCGCTGTCGCTGTAGTGCGCTGCAGAAGTTAAACATCACCGGCACAGATTCGGTTGTATGAGACTGATCCAACCACTGGTGATCATGCTAAAAAAACATACAATTCCGGTCACCGGCCGACCGATCTGTGCTTCTCTAACATGATTTTTGCGATGGCAGTTAAATAATTTACTTGTGTTTGAGTCCGTCATAGGATCTGATCTGTGGCTTGCAAAGTACGTGTTTTCATACACAATGTCCATGTGACTGAAGTAGCTCTTCTTTTAGGTATGAGCTCCTAGTTTTGTGCTTGCTGGTCTCTCCTGTTCAAAATTGCCCTTGCTATGCTTTGCGTTCACTCTCCTCTAGTTTATTAGTGTCGCCTTAACGATGCATCAGCCAAACAACAAAAAGACTACCATGTATTTTGCGTGTATTGTGCGACACAACAAAATAAATGATATAGCGTAATATTAAACGATAGGTGTTTTTCTATCGTCTGGTGATATACTGTCACGTCGCACAACCCTACCTTAGCATGTGAGAGTGTGTATGAGTGTGTGCCACACGATAGATCTAGAGTTGATCCTGCCTTGTGCCCTGTGCCACCGGCTATTCACTGGATTTCCTACAAACCTGACATGGATTAAACGCATAAAACAATTAATGAATGACCGACACTGGTGTTTCTGCCTTGCTTGTGTCCATGTGCCTTGCAAACCACAATAGCATTTAAGCACTACCTTCCAATTAGTGTATCCATATTTCTTTGGGCTATAACCAAATCAGGCTAAAGTTGAAAAGTGTATTCCTGTCTTTAACTTCTTAACTTCCCTCTTAAGGTCAGTCATTTGAGCTGTCAACGGCTAGCAGTATAGTTCATGAGATTCCAAAGAACAGTCAATGTTCTGATGAAAAGTACAGTCACTCGCAATGCACGCCCCTTTCATAAAAACGAGAGGTGGGCGTACCCTAACAAGTGTGATTGGGACTTTGGACGAGGACACTTTCCTGCCTATAGTCTCTACTGCGCATGCTGTGGCTGCAATTTTCATCTACTGCGGAAGCGTACACAATATGTCAGCACTCAGTCGTGTGCATTATTGTGAATATATCACAGGAAAGAGGCGTTTGTTAGGCCGTAACGCCCTTTTCCTTGTGATTATATTCACAATAATTGCACCCCCTCGAGTGCCTTATTGCTTTTATACCACAGTTTCCGTTATCGTTTATCATTTATTGTTAGATTTTAAGATAAAAAGGACAGGGACGATTTAAAAAAAAAACGTTTATCACCCTTCCGCGAGGTAAAATAGTTCCATTCTATCGTTACTTCGCGGCATTAAAGTCTAGGAACATAATTACCCATAACTGTTTATTATTCAGACAATAAACACAAATATATCGATTGGTAAGTTTTAATTTATTAAAGAGAAAGTTTATTTACATTCAGCAAATAAAATGGGTCGGGTTTACAAGCAAGCTGTTACTAAGATCCACTATTCTACCGACTGAAGCAAATCGGAGTGAGATCCCGGTGTTATAACAAGTCTAGGATCCCGTTTGATTAGTGATTATAAATTTGTATGATAAAGCTCTTAATGTTAATCTTATCAGTCAGAAATGTAACAGCAGAGTTACAGAGCATCAGCAGCTTCTCTGGGTTAGAGCTGGACTTACAGATAACAGACCTGTCAGATCAGTGAACGCCCGATTAGCCATGCATGGTGTTTAATGAAAGATGCAGAGTTTAACTCCAGCAAACGACGTCTTTTTGAGGGATGAAGCTGAATCAGGTCATTTTTGTTGATGGGACCAAAACTGATCTTCAGTCTCGTTGCTCTTCAGTCGAGCTGTGAATCCATTAAGAGCGCGGGAGATGATTGATTTAAAGTACTGACTTCGTTTCGCTTTTCCAGCGCTTCCAAATCCTAAAGGTGATAAATCTTTGGCTCAGGTTGGTCATTAATAGCTTCATCTTATAAATTATTATCGTTTTCAAAACCAATAGATTTTATAAAGTGATAACTTTCATTTTACTCAGTATAACGTGACTGCTTTTTCTGGCGGGCGTCAATGCCAGGTTACGTGTGTGCCGCGGATTAATACTTATAGAGGGCCGGTCACAGTGCCGTTATGGTCAATAATGTAACGGCGGAAGACGTCTCTCAGATTGCGGGTCGGAACTAACTGGTATAATTAATTTTAATGAACAATCGTTGCACCACCTGATTCTTTTGTGACTGGCAGATCAGGGAACCAGTTTAATTTTATACTTATAGACAGTTTAAAATCAGACTCAGTCTTAAGATCATGAGGTGTACCAGTCATCCAATTAATCCATATTGAATAATGAAGTCACTCCCACACAAAGTCTACTTAAAAGGCATGAAAAATGTATTAAATGCAAGATACAATAAAAATCACAGCAGTAGCTTGATGAAATAATGAAATTATGACCACACTATGGAATGTACAGTAATCTTTGTAGATATGAGTATCTAACCTTAAAAGATGCCTTTAATACTGCTTTAAAGATGCTACACTGGATTCAGTTATCAGCTAGCAGCTTAGCTATCATATAAAGTTTGAATGCAGAAGAAATCTCCACAATATCAATGAGCCATTTTAACATTCTGAATGCATAATTTATACAATAGCACCAATACCCGCTAGTCCCTTTTAAACCTGTAGTCATGAGACGAATGAGGCTAACGTAACATTAATTACCAAAAATATAAGCAGCAGGTATCTCAAACCTATTTCCAACAAAGCAACATCAGATGCTGTAAATATAGTCAATGATGGCTCCTCAACTTAGTGTCTTAAACTAGGTTTATAGCTTAGTACATAGAATATAATACACCTAATTCTAATCCATCTAATATATTAGAGATTCACCAAATGCTCTGTTGCTTAAAAAAAAAGTTAGCAGGGGGCTGCTGACTTGTGCCTGGCTCCGTGCTCTCACTAGCTTTACCTTTAGCCTCTTTGACTTTGTTTGCGTTGTCAAACTCTGCATATTCAGTGGGTTGATGCTGTTTTAAGCATATTATTAAATTTGTTATTTAGAATGTTTTCGGAGTTGCTCCTTCACGGTTTATTTTCTCCATGTATGTAATCCAAACAGCACACTCAAGAGATTCCATGATGAAGACATGGTTGTGTTCAAAATTGAACACTGCCCCCTTATTAGTGTCCCTACTGACTCACTAGTAATGCAGTATTTAGGGAGACTACTTAGCTAGACTACGTAGCACTCAGAACACAACCAAAACCTATAACGCTTCCTTTTCCTCAGCAAACAAACCCTCGCATGGCATAAATTTTACAAACCTGCACTGAATTATGAATTGAAGTTAGTAAAAGCACTGTGCTGTTCAGTTGTGGTTCACCGGCACAGAGCTGATTATGAGACTGAACGAATGAAGGGTTTGATTAATATAGGGTTTTCTTCACCCCACAAAAGTACACAAAACGGAATGCATGAAACAGTTGATGAATGTAACAGTTTTTATTGTGCAACCTGCAACATATTAAAAACAGAGCTTAAAAAAGTGATGTGCCTTTTTTGGCTGAAGGATTTTAGCTCTAGCAAGACGTGCCCCGAATTCAGTGGGTTAATTATTGCTCTCGAGAGTTACTGCATTCGTAATGTGGTTCTTCTTTTTCATCTTTGTTTCACTTACTTTTTAAATCAATTCTGTGTTCTGTTCTTTAATCTGACTGAGCCTATCCCAGCTGTTAACAGACTAGGCTGTGGTGTATGTTATGCTACCTGGCTAGCTAATGAGCTTTTGGTGCTGTTTGGCTGTTTGGTGCTCAGCAGCGCTTCTAGCGGTGAAAAATATTATATAATTTGCTGCCTGTCGGTTGAACTGATATACCACCCCGCAAAACAACAAACCCATGTGTACAGAGCTCATTTTACTACATTGTCAGACCCGTTGGTATAATTAAACACTGTATGAGTACTAATATGCCAGTGTATTGCCAAACTTGTGTGCAGGCAAAAAGAATTTCAAAAATTAGACACCTTGCATGGCATTGCAAGAGGATGATTGGGCTATAAATACCTGCAGAGTTTGTGATGGGGTTCATGGATTGAGAAGAGGTGGTATAGAGCTGTGAATGTCTTGTTGGATGTGTGGAAAATGGGTGGCAAAAAAGATGTTAATGATTGGTAAAAAGGAATGACTGCATTTGGGGGCGAGCCAAAGGCCATAGTGTGAATGAAGTAGCTGCATTTGCCAAGTGTATTGAAGTGTATAGTCATAGGCTCTACCATTGGCAAAAATCCCAGTCTAAAGGAAATTGTCATCACAATTTGTGGAGGTATTGCATGATATTGGGTAGGTTTCAGTCACAGGTGACTAATTTTTTCTGGTGATTATATCTGTTGTTAGATATCTGTTAATTAAAATATCTTTTGTAACCAATATACTTTACCTTTATTGTATTTGCTATTGAAGTTATTTGTGGTCTGTTGGTTTCCACTGACTCGTAGTTGATTTCTCATTTATGCTCTCTCTTTTCTTATATATTGCTTCTAGAACTTTCATCAGGAGATGCTGTCACAGCCTGATGCATTTCCATGGCTTTCATTCAGCTTGGAGCGAGTAGCCATGGTGCTTGGTACCCGTTTCCCAGGCTTTCATGTGTGGCTGGTACGTCCATCACGCTTCCACCTGCACAAGTTCAGCTGCTACACGAATTTTGTTGCAAGTGACACCTTTGGTGCACCTCAGCATTCACCTGACTACGGTGCGGTGCAGCATTTACGGGCCCTCCTGGGCAAGGCCATGGAGCGAGTAGGCATCACTGAGCCTTTGCCACCACTAGGGAGTGCATCAGTGCCCATGTCTTTGCCTACAGGCTTTTCAGTTATTTTAGTGGGCTTCAGTAAAGGCTGTGTGGTGCTGAATCAAATTGTACATGAGCTGGCAGTGGCACGCACCGATCCAGAACTGCGGCAATTTTTGGATAGCATCTCAGACATGTACTGGTTGGACGGTGGGCACCCAGGCACAGCAGAGACATGGGTGACCGATAAGCGGGCACTGCACGATTTGGCTTCTACAGGAGTGGCCATACACACTCATGTCACACCCTATGAAGTTTGTGACCCAGCCAGGGCATGGGTGGGACGAGAGCACTGGCGTTTCGTGAAAACACTGGAGGAACTTGGTGCTCGTGTCACACAAACCCTACATTTTGAAGATGAGCCAGGATCCATCACCAACCACTTCCGGGTCATTGAGGAGTTCTGAGTGGTAACCAAGGCTATATTTGCAATCCATATGTGACAACATTTTTGTTACACAGTTGCAGCTGCTTCTGATTTAGACAACCTGCTTCTTTAGACAACCTGTGATTCTTAAAGTGTTCTGATCTAACTTCAGTATTTAAAAGTATCAGGGTCAACATTTGCCTGAAATGCAGAATCATTATCAGATCCAAAATCAGAAGGGTAAGACAGGATGGCTCATCCAATTTATCCCATGACCCTATATTGGGTGTTGTGAAGGTGTGAGACGTTAACTGACAAAATCCCTCTTTCAGGTTTTAACATGGGATATGTTTGATCACTAAATACTCAATAAGCTTAAGACTTGTTGTGCAGTTTCTTTAGTTATGACTATTGAATTGACACTTCATACAAACCCACTTGAAAGTGTATGTGATAAAACTTCTAGATAACTGAGGTAAATCCTATACTGACTCACTCACCGATCACTTTATTACACTGATCACACCTCCTTGTTTCTACACCCAATGTCCATTTAATCATTTCCACTTACCATATAGAAGCACTTTGTAGTTCCACAATTACAGGCTTTACATCTACAAGTTTGAGCAATAAGGTGACTAATAACAGAGGACAGTGAGTAAACAGTGTTTTAAAACTCCAGCAGCACTGCTGATCCAGGCATATCAGCAAAACGCACACTAATACACCACCACCATGTCAGTGTCACTACAATGCTGTCAATCATCCACCACCCAAAAAAATACCTGATCTGTGGTGGACCTGTGGAGGTCCGGAGTGTTAGAGACAGAGTGAAGGAGGAGATTAACAAAGTATGTAGAAAAACAGATGGCCTACAGTCTGTAACTGCATCCTAATGCAGGGATGGCATCCTTCAAAGGATGCAGTCTAAGCGGTCTATGATGGCTTGTACTTCTAAGGCTACATAGACCACAGCAAAGGTTGAACCGAAATCCGCTGCTCTACAGTGGATTTCCAGTTTGCGTCACAACACGCAATGAACCACAGGATGTGTTGGCTGGGAAAGGATCCTCCTGTTGCATCCTTCATTGCCATGGAAAAGGAAAAGAAGCCTATATGAAGGAGCCTTCAAAATGGTACAGCCTAGATGCGCTGCTATGATACAATTCGTCTTGAAATGAAGCCCCTGAAATGGGATGCAGCATGTAATTGTAGAACTACAAAGTGCTTCTATTTGGTAAGTGGACCTGACAAAAGTGTAGAAACAAGGTCTACCTAATAAAGTGTTCAGTGAGTGTATATACAGTGGGGTAAAAAAGTATTTAGTCAGCCACTGATTGTGTAAGTTCTCCTACTTAGAAAGACGAGAGAGGTCTGTCATTTTCATCATAGATACACTTCAACTATGAGAGACCCCTGCGTAAACCAGTACATGTCCAGGCCCGTCTGAAGTTTGCCAGAGAGCATATGGATGACCCAGAAGAGGATTGGGAGAATATTATGTGGTCAGATGAAACCAAAATAGAACTCTTTGGTAAAAACTCAACTCGACGTGTTTGGAGGAAGAAGAATGCCGAGTTGCACCATACCTACTGTGAAGCATGGGGGTGGAAACATCATGCTTTGGGGACAGGACAGGTCAACTGATCCATGTTAAGGGAAGAATGAACGGGGCCATGTATCGTGAGATTTTAAGCCAAAACCTCCTTCCATCAGTGAGAGCATTGAAGATGGAACGTGGCTGGGTCTTTCAACATGACAATGATCCCAAACACACCGCTTGGGCAATGAAGCAGTGACTCCATAAAAAGCATTTCAAGGTCCTGGAGTGGCCTAGCCAGTCTCCAGACCTCAGCCCCATAGAAAATTTGTGGAGGGAGTTTATTGCCCCAAAACATCATTGCTCTAGAGGTGATCTGCATGGAGGAATGGGCCAAAATACCAGCTACAGTTTGTGCAAATCTGGTGAAGACTTAGAGGAAACGTTTGACCTCTATCATTGACATCAAAGGTTATGTTACAAAGTATTGAGTTGAACCAAATTTATTGACCAAATACTTATTTTCCACCATAATTTACAATTAAATTCTTTAAAAATCTAACAATGTGATTTCCTGGATTTTCTTTTTCTCATTTTGTCTCTCATAGTTGAAGTGTACCTATGATGAAAATTACAGACCTCTCTCATTTTTTTAAACAGGAGAACTTGCACAATCAGTGGCTGACTAAAAACTTTTTTGCCCCACTGTAAGTGATAGTCAGCGCCACAATCCAATTGACTGTGTTGAGCATTGGAACTCAAGTTCACCCTTGAGTGTGTGTGTGTCAGAATTTGAAATGTGAAATGAACAAGAATCTTTTTTTTTTTTTTAAACTATCACTGTTTTTTTTTTAAATGAGACTTTACTCTGAAAAGAAGTTATATTAATGACAGTGGAAGAAGGCAAAAAACAATTGTTTACTTAAGATTGAATTAGTCACTGCTACATTCGAAGGTCTTGCAGGCTAAGCTTACATTATATCTGACAAACCCTTAATGTTTGTAATATTATGTAGCTGTAATGATTCCATTGTTTACTGCCTGAGAATGAATGGCTACTCAATAGCACATTTATGCACTAGTTTCAAAGATGTAATTCCTTTTAGAAGTGATGGAAAGGACATGTGATCTTTCATGAAAATGCTTCAGGCCGTCATTCCGTGCATCTGTAATATTAAATTTTAAAATTGTGTTGTTTTCTTTACTAGAAAATAGTTATATTTGTTTAAATTGTTGATATAACTTACCATTTATTTCCTTAGTCCTACATATAGTGTTACAAATTGTCTAAACACCAACAACTACAGCCACTACAAGGTCAAAATTGGTACATTATGGAGAACAAATGTTGACTGTCTGAAAAATGTCACTGGTGCTACTAGCTAACATTTTGGATGTAAACACCAAGCTACCTGAAAACACGGCGGAGCATGGTGGCGCATGTGGTGAGCCCAGTCACCTCTCAGCTCCGAAATTCCTGGGTCGAGCCCAACCCCAGACTCCATCTGTGTCTCCGTGTAGGTTTACTCCGATTTCCTCCCACATTCTAAAGACATGCATTAGGTTAATTGTTCATTCTAAAGTGGCCCATAACTAGTGTGTTGATATAGCCATTGATGCAGATCTGATGTTAAATAAAAATCAACCTAAATACAGATGATTGCTATTCTTTATGACCTTGTTTAACAGTTAGTAGGAATAGGGGGGTTCTTGGAGTAAGTCTAACAAAAGACCATCTCAAACTGCCTTTACATAGAATTTGCTGTATGTTAGATTCTATAAAGACTGTCTAACCCTTAACATCAGTATTTGTAATACCGACATGGCATCGGCATGTCTATAATTATATTCATCAGTATTCATAAGGTTTCTTCTCTTGTCCTGGTGAAACAACCTGCTTTCGGTCAAAGGCAAAAGGAATAAGTCAAAACTGTAAAGGGATTTGATCATGTTTATTTGAAACTGTTCAGTCATGGCACTTGAACATCCAAAATCTCTATGTCAGATCTATAAATTGTTTCACTATGGTGTAACCTGACACTTGTGTAGCTACATTAATGTTTTAATTACAGATACATTTTTTTTAATTGTGAAATTTAAATATACTGTCAAATTTGTGGACACCTAGCTTTACAAACTAAGGAATTTCTGCAATTTTGCACCAACATTAAAACACTCTCTTAGAAGCTTGGCAGATTCTCTTAATACATACCATCCCTCCATTTCACTCGCACTCAAATACGAGACTCCCTCTGTCTCTTACAATCGGGTTACTACACACACTACTGGCTCTTCTCAAATAGTTCTTGCACAACCTTGAAAATGAAACTATTTTGAATGCAATACAAGAAAGCTAGTTATACCCAACCGTTTGACAGGCAGTGTATCTGATTTCTCTAAGAATAAACATTTATTTTCTAAATATGGCTATGTGCTCCTAAAATGCGTATTATTCAAGTCTACTTCCATTCAATTGGAGTCTGTCATGATGAGGTGTTTTTATAGTTTCCAGTTTTTTATAACATAACAGCATACCAGGCTCTATGGCCCTAGACTGAAGATGCTCTTTTAAGACACACAGGCTTGTTTGTTTTGTGTAAGCTGGAAAGAAAGCAAGACGATACCCCAACACTTGCACAAAAAAATAACATTTCCAGTTGAAAAACTAGTTGTTGAGCATGTTTTAATTAGAGGTAGATGCCTACTTATCTGCCTGATTGCTGTCACATCTTGTTTTAGAACATTTCTTTCAGGAATGAACTATACCATGTACTGATAATCATTATTAGGGATAATACCATATCATCATGTCAATGGTCTCTTCACCGTTCCACAACTTCCTGGAATCACATACCTTAGATAACCCCTTGTGCAAGCATTCTTAACTATACTACCCCACTAAAATTCTCTTCACCTCACCTCCAATTCAACAGTAATAACAAATATCCATCTTGCCCTACATATCCTAGACCAACACAATTCAAAACTAAGCTCATTTTCATAGCATATTTCCACCAGCTGATGTGTTTACAATACATTTTAAAAACTCTGCCCTTAAAGAACAAATAAAACACATGGAGCTTTGAACAACATGAATATTGGAAACAGCTTCATTATACTACTGCCTTTTCAAAGATGCACATATTGCATAATAAATTTATGCTTGTCAAATATCATGTATCAGATTGTGACAGATTAACCTGATTAATAAACAATCCGAATACAGAACACGTATTTGATGTATGAGAAACCTGTGTTGGCAAGCTGTGTAGCAGTAGCTAACCCTGAGAAAAACAGGTTCAGAATGGATACACTTGTTGCTTTTTCTTAAGGAAGGAATGCTTAGGTAATATGGTCTGAAAAAGAAGCCCTGATATGCCCCAGCTGAGTGCACAGACAACAATACAACAAACGATGGAAAGACTAGAATACTCTTACAGCATTCCATAGATTCTTATCTTTTCAATGTAATGATACAGTAAACAAAAGCATTTCTTAAAATGAGCTCATTAATCATCGTTTTTCTTCATATTTCAAGGCACATAGCTGACAAGGGATTAAGTGCTTTATGGCAGTTCTCCATGACAACGGCTGAAGGGAAGTGAACATTGCGAAAAACAGATTGAGTAATTCAGGGTGTGTCATGCTGACTTCAGTTGAGCAATATGCTCGTAAACTATTCACATGTTTCACTGGTTAGGGCAGAAACACAAAGGAAGACAGTTTTGTTGGCTATCGCTCTTTTGAAAGAAGCACTTCCTTCAATGCCCTATTTATTAATAATTTAACTACAGATAATTACTGATGTCCAGCATACTGTGACTTGGAGCACCTAGTTAGATAATTAAAAAATGAATTACACATGCCCAACATTTTGACTAATAAAACCTTATTGGTGCAGTGAAAGCCTGAGGCCTTCGATACTAATCTTCTTGCCTACTTAAAAAAAAAATGCACCTTTCTGAAATCATTTTTGAATAAATATTCAATAGAAAACATAGATAATGGACCACACTAAAACACCAACATAAAATCATGTAGAACAACAAAAAAAAAAAAGGAGCAGCTCAAAATCTTGAAGAAAGAGATGGAGTGATTTAGTTACAAGTATTAGTGTGCAGAGAATAGATGCACTATATCATTAGCAGACCATCTTTGGTATGGGCTGAAAAAATGATAAACAGAAAAAGAGAGAAAGAACAGAAAAATATTCCTTTGGTGAACACACAGCGCTGATCAATAGGACATTCCCAGAATTGACCAATAAACTGCTAAAATAAAGTGCATTTTCTGCTTAAGACTGTTAAATGCTGCTCTCCCTCACTGCCTGTGTATCCTCCCCAAAGCGAAACCTCTTTGACTGCGGTGAATCCAGAATGTTCTCTTTGTCTTCGGGATCCTCAGGCACAGAAGCCCACTTGGCACCACCACTCCTCTCTCTGATAGCCCTAGGTGTAGTAGGAGGAGGAGGAGTAAGGTCAGGGGCTGGGAACTGCTGCCATAGCCACGGGTGACTCAGGCAATCTGCGGCGCTTGGTCGATCTCTGTTCATGGGACATAAAGTGGAAGTGTTAACGATAAGAATTCAGTGACAAAGAATATCAGTAACAATACATCGCTGAGTCACTGAGTCAATATCAGGCACTAGTGGTCAAGTTGCATAAGTTACACTGATTGTATTTACAGTGGAGCAAAAACGTATTTAGTCAGCCACTGATTGTGCAAGTTCTCCTACTTAGAAAGATGAGAGAGGTCTGTAATTTTCATCATAGGTACACTTCAACTATGAGAGACAAAATGAGAAAAAAAATCCAGGAAATCACATTGTAGGATTTTTAAAGAATTTAATTGTAAATCATGGTGAAAAATAAGTATTTGGTCACCCACAAAAGCAAGATTTCTGGCTCTCACAGACCTGTAACGTCTTCTTTAAGAAGCTCTTCTGTCCTCCACTCGTTACCTGTATTAATGGCACTTGTTTGACCTCGTTTTCTGTATAATAGAAACCTGTCCACAGCCTCAAATAGTCAGACTCCAAACTCAAACATGGCCAAGACCAAAGAGCAGTCGAAGGACACCAGGAAGAAAATTGTAGACCTGCAGCAGGCTGGGAAGAGTGAATCTACAATAGGGAAGCAGGTTGGTGTGAATAAAGCAACTGTGGGAACAATTGTAAGAAAATGGAAGACATAGAAGACCATTGATAATCTCCCTCGATCTGGGGCTTCATGCAAGATCCCATCCCGTGGGGTCAAAATGATCATGAGAACTGCGCAAAAATCCCAGACCACGGAGGGACCTGATGAATGACCTGCAGAGAGCTGGGAGCAAAGTAACAAGGCTACCATCAGTAATACACTATGCCGAGGAGGACTTGGATCCTGCAGTGCCAGGCGTGTCCCCCTGCTTAAGCCAGTACATGTCCAGGCCCATCTGAAGTTTGCCAGAGAGCACATGGATGATTCAGAAGAGGATTGGGAGAATGTCATGTGGTCAGATGAAACCAAAATAGAACTCTTTGGTAAAAACTCAACTCGTCGTGTTTGGAGGAAAAAAAATGCTGAGTTGCATCCCAAGAACATCATACCTACTGTGAAGCATGGGGGTGGAAACATGCTTTGGGTGATTTCAACATGATTTCAAGGTCCTGAAGTGGGCTAGCCAATCTCCAGACCTCAACCCCATAGAAAATTTGTGGAGGGAGTCCATGTTGCCCCAAAACATCACTGCTCTAGAGGAGATCTGCATGGAGGAATGGGCCAAAATACCAGCTACAGTGTGTGCCAACCTGGTGAAGATTTACAGGAAACGTTTGACCTCTGTCATTGCCAACAAAGGTTATGTTTCAAAGTATTGAACTGAACTTTTGTTATTGACCAAATACTTATTTTCCACCATAATTTACAATTAAATTCTTTAAAAACCCTACAGTGTGATTTCCTGGATTTCTTGTCTTATTTTGTCTCTCATAGTTGAAGTGTACCTATGATGAAAATTACAGTCCTCTCTCATCTTTCTAAGTAGGAGAACTTGCACAATCAGTGGCTGACTAAATACCTTTTTGCCCCACTGTACAAGCACTTTAATATTACAGATATATTGGATATGAATTAAGTTGTTTTAAAGTTATTCAATAAAGTGCAAAAGAAAAGTGCATATGTAAAAGATCAAGAAATCTGGAAGGATCACAGAATTTTATCCCAGTTTTTGATTATTCACTATATGTATTCTCTTGATCTGATTACCTTTAATGTTTCTACATGTGCATAATCATATCCAGATAATAGAAAAAAATATATATCCTTACAGATTTTGATCTTTACATGTGCATTTTTCAGAAAACGCTTAATCTGATCAGAACACTAAATGCTTGAAACATTCTAATAGTATGGTTATTCTAAAGGAATTGTGATAACATAAACACAAAAATAATCCACTGGTGTTTGTACTGGTGTTTCATGAATGATGCTACTTTGTGTTGGTTCACATTTCAAATCTTAGACACAAGTAATGATGTATACTTTGGAATTTTTTCTCAGTTACCCAACTGTAGTTCATCAGCCAAGAGTGATGTCTGATGTTTGCACCTATAGTTATGTACTAGAGCTACAAAGACTTCTAAGGGCCCTTTCACACTGAGTCCTATTTTTATGGATGTAAAAAAACGGATGCAACAGATTACAACTCCAGAGCAAAACTAAGAAATTAAATTAAAGATACCAAACATGCCTTGGTGGTAAAGACAAAATTGTTTAAATTAGATTGTCAGCGGAATCGCTCCTATAATTGAACAAAAATAACTTCTTCATATATAAATAATTTTAAACAAATAGTAGGATATTTAAAGTAGGATTAAGGAAATGTTGAATGCGATGTTGATCTACTTTAATAGTAAAGAATATTCAATAAATTATAAAGCTTGATAATGTGATAGAGGAACTCACTCTGGTGTTTTGACCAACAGTTTTCTGATGAAATGGACTGCCAGTTCAGACACACGTGAGAAGGCTTCCTTGCTGTAGTCCACATTCACCTGGGAGACATTCAGAAACGTCTGCTGTTTGTCCTCACCAGCAAATGGAGACTCCCCCGTGATCAACATGTATGTGATCACACCAATACTCCTGAATCACATATGCAATCAGATAGAAAGAGGGTAAAGATAAATGTCACCCAAAGCCATTCTCATTGGTATTTGTTACATAGTAGGGCTAATAGTAGTAATCAAGCACCCAAACCTCTCCAAATGACCAATGGCACAAGTTTAGAGTCTATAAATGATCTCACCATGAGCAGCTTAATTTATCAGCATAAATTAACAATTACATTTAATTCAAGTGCCATATAGTTATATAATTTGTAAAATGAAAATACCAAGTACTTTTTCACAATATGCAACAGAACAAGTACAGTGTGATCTGGCATCCACTTCCAGACATAATCCTTGTTACATTAAAATCTAAAACTTACCAGAGATCTGTGGCTGTGGTGATGGGCTCATAATTCAGGACCTCTGGAGCTAGATATGAAAATAAACATGAAACATTTATTGCTAGCTAGCACTAACACTACAACTAAAAAACTGAAAATTACAAAATACTGCTGGACTGCTGCCACTTATACAGTCTTCCAAACGTACAACCAACAAGTTACAGCTGTGTCCTCTAGCAGAAAGTCTTCCCAAAGGTGTCACTAAGAATGGAGTAATGACTAATAAGAAAATAAGTAGATCTTGGTGGGATGCGTCTTCGTTAAAAGGTCTTCCATGTTGTCTGCTCTGTAGAGGTTTTTCCTGATATTGAAGAGATTAGGACAGTCTGTCATAATGTATTTGAGATGGCAGAATTGCAGAGTTGACAGATTGGGGATGCTCCACCCACCAAGAGGTTTCGAGGGGTGAGGGCAGCACGATCGATTTGGCATCTGGTTAAGATTGTTTGGTCTTTCCTCTAAGATTATTTGGTAACTTGCACAATCGGTGGCTGACTAAATACTTTTTGCCCTATTGTATTTACTTGTTGAGGTGTCCATGTAATTTTCTTTTGAACACGTTTTCTGCTTTCTTCCTGCCACTGAAAATTTTTAAATTTATACGTGATGGCAGTTTTTATGGGAAATTCATGTATGGTCTCTGTTTCTTTGCTTATTATATGATCTGTATACAGTGGTGCTTAAGTTTGTCCACCCTTTAGAATTTTCTATATTTCTGCATAAATATGACCTAAAACATCATCAGATTTTCACAAGTCCTAAAAGTAGATAAAGAGAACCCAGTTAAACAAATATGAGACAAATATTATACTTGGTCATTTATTTATTGAGGAAAATGATCCAATATTACATATTAGTGAGTGGAAAAAGTATGTGAACCTTTAAGATCAGCAGTTATTGTGAAGGTGTGTTGAAGGTGTGAGTGGGCACCCTGTTTTATTTCAAAGAACAGGGATCTATCAAAGTCTGCACTTCACAACACGTTTGTGGAATTGCATCATGGCACGAACAAAGATTTCTGAGAACCTCAGAGAGAGAGTTGTTGATGCTGATCAGACAGGATAAGGTTACAAAACCATCTCTAAAGAGTTTGGACTCCACCAATCCCCAGTCAGACAGATTGTGTACAAATGGAGGAAATACAACACTATTGTTACCCTCCCCAGGAGTAGTCGACCAACAAAAATCACTCCCAAGAGCAAGGCGTGTAACTGAAGGCCTCTCCCACATTGGCTAATGTTAAATGTTCATGAGTCTACCATCAGAAGAACACTGAACAATAATGGTGTACATGGCAGGGTTGCACAGAGAAAGCCACTGTTGTCCAAAAAAGAACATTGAAAAGAAAAGCGTTAAGTTTGGAGAAAGGACAACACTGCATTCCAGCATAAGAACCTTATCCCATCTGTGAAACATGGTGGTGGTAGTATCATGGTTTGGGCCTGTTTTGCTGCATCTGGGCCAGGACAGCTTGCCGTCATTGATGGAACAATGTATTCTGAATTATGTCAGAGAATTCTAAAGGAAAATGTCAGGATATCTGTCCATGAACTGAATCTCAAAAGAAGGTGGGTCATGCAGCAAGACCCTAAGCACAAGTCGTACCAATGAATGGTTAAAGAAGAATACAGTTAATGTTTTGGAATGGCCAAGTCAAGGTCCTGACCTTAATCCAATCAAAATGTTGTGGAAGAACCTGAAGCGGGCAATTAATGGAGTGGTTTGGGTCACACCAGATACTGACAGCAAAGGTTCACATACTTTTGCCATTCACTAATATGTAATACTGGATCATTTTCCTCAATAAATAAATGACTAAGAATAATATTTCTGTCTCATTTGTTTAACTGGGTTCTCTTTATCTACTTTTAAGAAATTCAAATTATGTTTTAGGTCATATTTATGCAGAAATAAAGAAAATTCTAAAGGTTTCACAAACTTTCAAGCACCACTGTAACCCAAGTAAATTTCCTGAGACATCCAATTTTTTTTTTCCCCATTTTCACTGATAATTAATAAACTGAACTCTAATATATAATATAATAATAAACAAATTAATGTATACTAGATTACATTTAATAAAATATTATTTATTTATTTTTTTTACAAAAATGGATATGGTATCTGTCATAGTCTGGCCATCAGTAACTATGTCAAAATTATGTTAGAACTGTAGCAACACAACAGACCACTGCAGCAGACCTTGGACATCTTCAAAAGTGCAACAATAATTAATCTCTTAGACTAGTAAAATAAATAAATACCATCAAGGGCTGATTCTCAACTGTTCTTATGTGGAAGGCAGAACATACCTACATACTCGGGGGTACCCAATATTTCTCGCAGCTCTCCTGCAGAACCAAGCCGGCGTGCTAGTCCAAAATCCACGATCTTAATGTCACCCAGAGGACTTAAACTGGTCAGCAGAATGTTCTGAGGCTGAAATGTAATGAAAATCCACCATCAGCATCACACAGCCAATTATATTTCTACAGTGGTATGAAAAAGTGCTTTCCTATTTTTTTTGCATGTTTGTCATACATAAGTGTTTCGGAACATCAAACCAATTTAAATATTAGTCAAAGACAACACAAGTAAACTGTAAAATGCAGTTTTTAAATGAAGGTGTTTGTTATCAAGGGCGAAAAAATCCAAACCTACATGGTCCTGTGTGAAAAAGTCATGCCCCCCAACCCCTTCCTTAAAAGCTACACATCATGCCCAGATCCGAAAAAAAAAAAAAAAGAATGTAACTGAGATCTATCAGTCTGGAAATGGTTATAAAGTCAAAGAACTGCAGGCCTCACTTGCCTCAGTTAAGGTCAGTGTTCATGCCTCCAACATAAGAAAGAGACATAAGAAAAATGGCGTTCCAAGACGAAAACCACTGCTGAGCAAAAAGACCATTAATGTTCATCTCAATTTTCACAGAACACATCTTGATTATCCCCAAGACTTTTGGGAAAACATTCTATGGACTGACGAAACAAAAGCTGAACTCTTTGGAAGGTGTGTCCCCATTACATCCGTCGTAAATGTAACAGCATTTTAGAAAAAGAAAATTGTACCAACAGTAAAATATGGTGGTGGTAGTGTGATGGTCTGGATCTGTTTTGCTGCTTTAGGACCTAGAAGACTTGCTGTTATAAAGGGAACTATGAATTCAGCTGTCTACCAAAAAATCCTGAAAGAGAATGCCCAGCCATCTGTTCGTGCCTAGCCAAAGTCCTGACCTGAATCCTATTGAGATGCTGTGGCATGACCTTAAAGCTGTTCATGCTTGAAAACCCTCCAATGTGGCTGAATTACAACAATTCTGCAAAGATGAGTGGCACAAAATTTCTCCACAGCGCTGTAAAAGACTCATTGTAAGTTATCGCAAACACTTGGTTGGAGTTATTGCTGCCAAGGGTGGCCCAAACCAGTTATTAGGTTTAGGGGGCAGTCACTTTTCCACAAAGGGCCTTTCTCCCTTAATAATAAACACCTTCATTTAAAAACTGCATTTTGTGTTTACTTGTGTTGTCTTTGACTAATATTTAAATTGGTTTGATGTTCCGAACACTTAACTGTGACAAACCAAACATGCAAAAATAAATAAATAAATAAATAAAATAAAATAAGGAAATCAGGAAGGGGGCATACACTTTTTCACACCACTGTATATATTCTGGTCATAGGCCACTTTCACGGAAGGGACTGTTGTGATGGGTGCTATGTGATGGGGGTACTGTCAAGGTACTGTTCATCTGTTGGTTCGAGGGTCACATGAGCAGGTAGCAGCTAAATATGTGGTTTCAGTCTTGTTACTGATAAGAATTTGAGAAGTGTCTCTGCTTTGAAGAGGAGGAGGAATTTTTTCCTCTATTGCTGATGGAAAGTTGTTGCCTTTCGTGATGCTGCACTGACACTAGCCTCAGTTCACTCCTTGTGAA
This sequence comes from Ancistrus triradiatus, assembly GCA_025084515.1. Taxonomy (NCBI): domain Eukaryota; kingdom Metazoa; phylum Chordata; class Actinopteri; order Siluriformes; family Loricariidae; genus Ancistrus; species Ancistrus triradiatus. The sequence continues at coordinate 185,078 of JAJAGP010000147.1, read as the reverse complement.
GCTGTTCTTGAATCAACTTTTCTTGACAATTGTCTCAAGGCTGCGGTCATCCCTGTTGCTCGTGCACCTCTTCCTCCTACCACATTTCCCACTTCCAATCAACTTTCCACTAACACGTTTTGATTCAACACTCTGCAAACAGCCAGGATTTTCAGCATTGACCTTTGTGGCTTGCTCACCTTGTGAAAGGCTTGAATGATCTTCTAGACAACTGTCAAGTAAGCTGTCTTCCCAATGACTATGGTTGTGTGTGCTGAACCAGACCGAGAGATACACAGTATTAACACTGTTTGAATAGTAATTTACTCTAACTCAAAATTAAATATTCTAATAATGAGATACTGTACTTCTGAATTTAATAAACTACATGCCATAATGATTAAAATAAAAGATAAAAATGCTTGAAATATGTGGCTTTACAGGTAATGTTCTGAAAACAGCATGAAAACAACATGGGCTTTATAGATAATTGGAAGTATTAAGAGTTCCTTTCACTGGAACTAAGGGGCCGAGCCCAACTCCTGAAAAACAACCCCACACCATAATCCCCCCCTCCACCAAACTTGGTACAATGCAGTCAGACAAGTACTGTTCTCCTGGCAACCGACAAATCCAGACTCGTCCATCGGATTGCCAGACGGAGAGTCGTCACTCCAATAAACATGTCTCCGCTGCTCTAGAGTCCAGTGGTGGCGTGCTTTACACCACTGCATCTGACGCTTTGCATTGCACTTAGTCATATAAGGCGTGGATGCAGCTCCTTCGCCATGGAAACTCATTCCATGAAGCTCTCTATTCCCTGTTCTTGAGCTAATCTGTAGGCCACATGAAGTTTGGAGGTCTGCAGAAAGTTGGCAACCTCTGCGCACTATGCGCCTCAGCAACCTCAGACCCCGCTCTGTCATTTTACATCTATTACCACTTTGTGGCTAAGTTGTTGTCATTACCAATCGTTCCACTTTGTTATAATCGTTCCACTTTGTTATAATACCACTGACAGTTGACTGTGGAATATTTAGTAACGAGGAAATTTCACAACTGAACTTGTTGCACAGGTGGTATCCTATCACAGTACCACGCTGGAATTCACTGAGCTCCTGAGAGCGACCAATTATTTCATAAATGTTTGTAGAAGCAGTCTGCATGCCTAGGTGTTTGATTTGATACACCTCTGACCACGGAAGTGATGTGAACACCTGAATGCAATTATCTGGATGGGTGAGTGAATACTTTTGGCAATATAGTGTTATAGGCAATATAGGCAATTATGTGCTGCATAACATCCGATCGCATATACAGCCATGGCCCAATAAGGATATTATATTCCCTTGCCCCATACATTAGTTGAAATACAGTTTTAATGCCATATGTAAAAAATAAATAAAATTAATGGACATTAAGTGACACATACCTGTATTCTAATGTAATATGCTAAAAGGCATTATTAAGATCTTACATAAATAGTAGTAATACTTTGTCATGTGTGTCAGATACCACATATAAATCATATTTTTCCACATTGTGTATTTACTACCATGTCATTTACAATTCACCCGGTTGACTACAGTAGGGCAAAAAGGTATTTAGTCAGCCACTGATTGTGCAAGTTCTCCTACTTAGAAAGATGAGAGAGGTCTGTAATTTTCATCATAGGTACACTTCATCTATGAGAGACAAAATGAGAAAACAATATCCAGGAAATCACGTTGTAGGATTTTTAAAGAATTTAATTGTAAATAAAGATGGAAAATAAGTATTTGGTCACCCACAAACAAGCAAGATTCCTGGCTCTCACAGACCTGTAACTTCTTCTTTAAGAAGCTCTTCTGTCCTCCATTTGTTACCTGTATTAATGGCACCTGTTTGACCTCATTATCTGTATAAAATAGACACCTGTCCACAGCCTCAAACAGTCAGACTCCAAACTCAACCATGGCCAAGACCAAAGAGCTGTTGAAGGACACCAAGAAGAAAATTGTAGACCTGCAGCAGGCTGGGAAGAGTGAATCTACAATAGGCAAACAGGTTGGTGTGAATAAATCAACTCTGGGAGAAATTGTAAGACATACAAGACCATTGATAATCTCCCTTGATCTGGAGCTCCACGTAAGATCTCATCCCGTGGGGTCAAAATGATCATGATAACGGTGAGCAAAAATCCCAGAACTACACGGCGGGATCTGATGAATGACCTGCAGAGAGTTGGGACCAACGTAACAAGGCTACCTTCAGTAACACATTATACCAAGAGAGACTCAAATCCTGCAGTGCCAGGCGTGCCCCCCCTGCTTAAGCCAGTACATGTCCAAGCCCATCTGAAGTTTGCCAGAGAGCATATGGATGATCCAGAAGAAAACTGGGAGAATATCATGTGGTCTGACGAAACCAAAATAGAACTTTTTGGTAAAAACTCAACTGGAGGAAAAAGGATGCTGAGTTGCATCCCAAGCATCCCAAGAACACATACCTGCTGTGAAGCATGGGGGTGGAAACATCATGCTTTGGGGCTGTTTTTCTGCAGAGGGGACAGGATGACTGATCAGTGTTAAGGGAAGACTGAACGGGGCCATGTATCGTGAGATTTTAACCCAAAACATCCTTCCATCAGTGAGAGCATTGAAGATGGAACATGGCTGGGTCTGCCAGCATGACAATAATCTCAAACACACCGCTCGGGCAATGAAGGAGTGGCTCTGTAAAAAGCATTTCAAGGTCCTGGAGTGGGCTAGCCAGTCTCCTGACCTCAGAACCACAGAAAATGTGTGGAGGGAATTGAAAGTCCGTCTTGCCCCAACACATCACTGCTCTAGAGGAGATCTGCATGGAGGAATGAGCCAAAATACCAGCTACAGTGTGTGCAAACCTAGTGAAGACTTACAGGAAACGTTTGACCTCTGTCATTGCCAAAGGTTATGTTACAAAGTATTGAGTTGAACCAAATTTATTGACCAAATACTTGTTTTCCACCATAATTTACAATTAAATTCTTTAAAAATCCTACAATGTGATTTCCTGGATTTTTTTTCTCATTTTATCACTCATCGTTGAAGTGTACAGAAAAATTACAGACCTCTCTCATCTTTCTAAGTAGTAGAACTTGCATAATCAGTGGCTGACTAAATACTATTTTGCCCCACTGTAGGTTCGAACTATAATGCACTTAGACAGTGATTATTTTATATTATTATGTCCATTACTCTTTCATCCAGGTCAGCATAAAAACTGAAGCAAAAGTAAAAAAAATATGACAGCCCTGGATTTTTTATCAGGTATAAGTTGGCTCTATTTACTCTATTTATTTAAGCTTGGCCATTTCTGTAATACATGTCGCTACAAGTACAAGGTCTCTGATCCAGACCAGCAAGAGGTAATACTGCTAGCCTGTACAATCAGAAAGGTGTACGGTATATATTTGCTAGCCTTGGGCATTAGGAATATACATATGTGAGCTATAATTGGCACTGTATGTGTTTCAGGTAAATGTGTTAGAAGAAGAGTTAGCTGACCTTCAGGTCAAGGTGGACTACGTTGCTCTGGTGCAACAGGTGGATGCCCTCGAGAATCTGTCGGATTAATCGAATGAGTTCACCCTCAGACAGCAGCTCATCAGACACACAGTGGTCAAATATCTCTCCACCTGCAGCACTATGGACAGAATAAACACCATTACAGTTACTAATAAATTAAAATGGGCAACTGACAATTCTCCTGATCATTAAATCCTACAGAATCTTACAAAGGCTGTACTATATCATCATAGCACCCACAACAGCCTCCCTTACATTTCTCTCTGGTATTATAATACACTGCTCAAAAAATAAAGGGAACACTTAAACAACACAATATAACTCCAAGTAAATCAAACCTCTGTGAAATCAAACTGTCCACTAAGGAAGCAACACTGACTGACAATCAATTTCACATGCTGTTGTGCAAATGGAATAGACAACATGTGGAAATTATTGGCAATTAGCAAGACACACTCAATAAAGGAGTGGTTCTGCAGGTGGGGACCACAGACCACTTCTCAGTATCTATGCTTTCTGGCTGATGTTTTGGTCACTTTTGAATGTTGGTGGTGCTTTCACACTCGTGGTAGCATGAGACGGACTCTACAACCCACACAAGTGGCTCAGGTAGTGCTGCAGCTCATCCATGATGGCTCATCAATGCGAGCTGTGGCAAGAAGGTTTGCTGTGTCTGTCAGCGTAGTGTCCAGAGGCTGGAGGGACTACCAGGAGACAGGTCAGTACACCAGGAGACGTGGAGGAGGCCTTAGGAGGGCAGCAACCCAGCAGCAGGACCGCTACCTCCGCCTTTGTGCAAGGAGGAACAGGAGGAGCACTGCCAGAGCCCTGCAAAATGACCTCCTGCAGGCCACAAATGTGCATGTCTCTGCACAAATGGTTAGAAACCAACTCCATGAGGATGGTACGAGGGCCCGACGTCCACAGATGGGGGTTGTGCTCACAACCCAACACCGTGCAGGATGCTTGGCATTTGCCAGAGAACACCAGGATTGGTAAATTCGCCACTGGCACCCTGTGCTCTTCACAGATGAAAGCAGGTTCACACTGAGCACGTGACAGACGTTACAGAGTCTGGAGACGCCGTGGAGAGCGATTTGCTGCCTGCAACATCCTTCAGCATGACCGGTTTGGCAGTGGGTCAGTAATGGTGTGGGGTGGCATTTCTTTCCTCCATGTGCTCGCCAGAGGTAGCCTGACTGCCAATAGGTACCGAGATGAGATCCTCAAACCCCTTGTGAGACCATATGCTGGTGCGGTTGGCCCTGGGTTCCTCCTAATGCAGGACAATGCTAGACCTCATGTGGCTGCAGTGTGTCAGCAGTTCCTGCAAGATTAAGGCATTGAAGCTATGGACTGGCCCGCCTGTTCCCCAGACCTGAATACGATTGAGCACATCTGGGACATCATGTCTCGCTCCATCCACCAACGTCACGTCGCACGACAAACTGTCCTGGTCCTGGGAGGAGATCCCTCAGGAGACCATCCGACACCTCAGCAGGAGCATGCCCAGGCATTGTATGGAGGTCATACAGGCACGTGGAAGGCTCACACAATACTGAGCCTCATTTTGACTTGTTTTAAGGACATTACATCAAAGTTGGATCAGCCTGTAGTGTGTTTCTCCACTTTAATTTTGTGTGCGACTCCAAATCCAGGCCTCCAGTGATTAATACATTTGATTTCCATTGATGATTTTTGTGTTCAGCACATTCAACTTTGTACAGAACAAAGTATTCAATGAGAATACTTCATTCATTCAGATCTAGGATGTGTTATTTGAGTGTTCCCTTTATTTTTTTGATCAGTGTATATCTGATTTATCACACTTAGGGTATACTCACACTGAGCTCGGTTGCCTTGAACTGTGATGGGGCGCGTTTGACACCCCCTCCCCACTTCCCCCTGGCGCCTGCTCACACTAGGTTCACCAACGTGCTTCAGCACGCTTTTGTCATCATGATACTTGGTCGCACAGCACAGCAAACGTCATGGTACATACAGTGGTGCTTGAAAGTTTGTGAATCCTTTAGAATTTTATGACCTAAATATGACCTAAAACATTATCAGATTTTCAAACAAGTCTTAAAAGTAGATAAACAGAACCCAGTTAAACATATTAGACAAAAATATTATGCTTGGTCATTTATTTATTGAGGAAAAAGATCCAATATTACATATTAGTGAGTGGCCAAAGTATGTGAAACTCTAGGGTTGGCAGTTAATTTGAAGGTGAAATTAGAGTCAGGTGTTTTCAATCAATGGGATGACAATCAGGTGTGAGTGGGCACCCTGTTTTATTTAAAGAATAGGGATCTATCAAAGTCTGCTCTTCACAACACGTTTGTGGAAGTGTATCATGGCACGAACAAAGGAGATTTCTGAGGACTTCAGAAAAAGAGCTGTTGATGCTCATCAAGCTGGAAAAGGTGGTCGACCAACAAAGATCACTCCAAGAACAAGGCGTGTAATAGTTGATGAAGTCACAAAGGACCCCATGGTAACTTCTAACTGAAGGCCTCTCTCACATTGGCTAATGTTAATGTTCATGCGTCCACCATCAGAAGAACACTGAACAACAATGATGTGCATGGCAGGGTTGCAAGGAGAAAGCCACTGCTCTCCAAAAGAACATTGCTGCTTGTCTGCAGTTTGCTAAAGATCACGTGGACAAACCAGAAGGCTATTGGAAAAATGTTTTGTGGCCGGATGAGACCAAAATAGAGCTTTTTGGTCTAAAAGAATAGAGTTATGTTTGGAGAAAGGAAAACACTGCATTCCAGCATAACAAACCACAAACCTTATCCCATCTGTGAAACATGGTGGTGGTAGTATCATGGTTTGGGCCTGTTTTACTGCATCTGGGCCAGAATGGCTTGCCATCATTGATGGAACAATGAATTCTGAATTATATCAGAGAATTCTAAAGGAAAATGTCAGGACATCTGTCCATGAACTGAATCTCAAGAGAAGGTGGGTCATGCAGCAAGACAACAACCTTAAGAATGCAAGTCATTCTACCAAAGAATGGTTAAATAAAAATACAGTTAATGTTTTGGAATGGCCAAGTCAAAGTCCTGACCTTAATCCAATCGAAATGTTGTGGAAGGACCTGAAGCGAGCAGTTAATGTGAGCAAACCCACCAACATCCCAGAGTTGAAGCTGTTCTGTACAGATAAATGGTCTAAAATTCCTCCAGGCCGGTGTGCAGGACTGATCAACAGTTACACAAAACGTTTAGTTGCAGTTATTGCTGCACGGGGTGACTTTTGACAGTCAGTATTATGGAATATTGGATCACTTTCCTGAATAAATAAATGACCAAGTATAATATTTTTGTCTCATTTGTTTAACTGGGTTCCCTTTATCTACCTTTAGGACTTGTGGGAAAATCTGATGATGTTTCAGGTCATATTTATGCAGAAATATAGAACATTCTAAAGAGTTCACAAGCTTTCAAGCACCACTGTATGTGATTGGGTTATCACATACTTTTGTGCCTTTCTTTGGTTTTGTTTTGTGCATGCTGACACTCGGCCCTAATATGCCCTATTATAAATGCATTGATTATGCAGCACACCGTTTTTCAGCTTCTCGTGCTGCACAGCGTACTTTTAGACTTTTGTGGTTTCACTTTATTTGTGCCGACACACAGCCCTAATAAGCCTGACAATAAATGTACTGATTAATGTGAAGCACTGATTTTTGGCTTCTCTTGCTGCACTGAAAATCAGAGCATCACACCTGATGCTCTTTCAAGCGTGCCAGGGCTCAGGTGGGCACGACTCGGAGCACTCACACAAGTCAAACGAAACACGCTCTGTTTGTCAAACGCGCACGAGTGCGGTACGAATCGCCTAGTGTCAGTACATCCTGAGAAAGAGCAATAGAAAAGTATATTCTTCCATCCACCACCTTTCCATCTTCTCTTCTATTTTATGTATTCTAGTGTAGTACAACTGATTTGTCAATATGACTTGACACTGGAGATTTCACACTCACTACTCAAGCAGTAGAATGATGTCATGTTCATTTTCGTAAGCAGCATGCAGGTTGATGATGCGTGGGTTGCTGCGGGCTGCCTCCAGCACGGCCAGCTCGTGGATCACCTCAGCTCGGCAGTCACGACCACGCCGCCGCTTCCTTACAAACTTTGCTGCAAACACTTTGCCTGTCGCATTCTCCACACATTTCTTAACCACTGCAAATTTTCCCCTGGAAGTATGAGAGAACCAGATTTTATATTTTGTAGGGGTGTCACGATACACACAGTAATATTCATTTGGGGTTTTTATTGGAACCCCAGCAAAGCAAGCCACGTTCCAAGCTTGCAGAGCAGGAAGTTGTATTGCCCTCCTTTCTCTCTACATTAAAATGCAATTTCTTTCTTCATTTTGTATTGAAAATATATCATATCATGGAGCAAAAACAGCAAAAACAAATTTCTGTATCATAAACTTAGACAATTGGAAGTCTGCATGTTCTGCAGATATGTCAACGTTTATGAATCTTCTAGAACCCTAACCTGTTTTGTATCTATAAAGTGCAAACACACGTCTGTTGTTTAGCCACTTATTGTGCATATATATATATATGTCACGGCTTATACCGTATTTTTCAGGCTATAAAGCGCACCGGTTTATAAGGCACGATATCAGTGATCGACTGCTAACGGATCTATTTTCATACATAACGCGCACCAGGTTATAAGGCACATGAAATGAAACAAAACTCTTAAGTTCCGTCGGAAGCTCAGTTTGGTCTTTACTTGGCGCAGGGCGTCTTCTTGCTTCCTCCACTTCCGTACCATTGATTCGTTAATGTTGAATTCTCTCACAGCTGCTCTATGGACCATGTTGTAACTGCGTGACTGATCGCGTTTGAATTTTGAAATCTGCTTCGAACATAAAGAATGAATGCACGTACCCTAATGCTGAAGCACATACCGTATTACTCCGTGATGCCTGCGCACTACGTGGGCCGAAGCTTCGTAACTTACCAAAGCCGTGCTAAAACATTTTGACAGATTTATGAGCGCCGTGTACCATCTACAATCGGTTCTAGGTCAAAAAGCACAACCAGAATTAATTCATACATTAGACGCACCGCATTTAAAGACGCACTGTCGATTTTTGAGAAATTTAAAGGATTTTATGTGCGCCTTATGGTCCCAAAAATACGGTAATTTGCGCTTTACTGGCAACAATTTCTAAAAAACACAAAAAAATAAATGAGTCATGGTTTTAGCAGATGGAATGGTTTCCTGGAATTATCTCAATCTCACTCATGTTTCTTTCCCACAGCTTCTCTGCTCCTATTCAGATCCGAGATATTAAGCTATGCATGTAGACAGAGCACATCCATGGAACTGCAATTTAATAAGTTAATTACAAAACACACACATTACTATAACCAGAGCAAAGATATATCAGAACATGCAGATCAGGCTGGAGATCATCCTGAACTTGCAAGTCTTTTCAGTGATGGCTTACTCTTGGACTATAGAAATGAAGACAAAAGGTGTTATTTTCTCTGCAGTCATGCAGGTGAGGGGATGAATGCAAGCAAGTCTAAACATATTGGAATTGCATGATGTGGCAGTATGATGAAATATGGCAATACAAAGGACAGATAGCTTACCTACTAAACATAAGCTGTGGTCATGGTTGCCGTTTCCATTCATTTCAGTAAAAAAAAAAAAAAAAAATACTTGACAGCACCTTATCAAGGCATTTCTATCCCCAGTACACAAACATATATCTGAACATCTATTAGACATTCTTCAGCTAATAATGGCACACACAGAGGATCAAAGAAATCAGTGCTGTCATATTACTTAAGAATTGCACAGACTAGTCATTTAATGCCTTAATTACAGATTACAGTTATGGAAGTAAACACACAAACACATTACTTAGGCACCCAAGATATCAGACTGATTTTTTTCTTTTCTTGTCTCTTAGTTAGGTTATCCATAATAACTGAAACACACACACCATCTAATCTTTCAAACTCATTATCACCATGTGCATGCTTGGTTTGTTCACAACACAGGTTTGCAACAGAACTGTGAACTGTAAACAAACACACAGCCACAGAGAGACACAGGCAGGCAGACAACACTGCAGTGATTTTCAGAGCAAATGAGCTCGAAGGATAGATTCCAGTGTATAAAAATGTCCTGCACTGCAACAAAGACAAAGGTCTACCTATGTAATACAAAAGACCAAAGTCCCTATGTAATACAATGCAGAAAGTGAGAGACATACGGACATATGGAGTGTAAGAAAGGGAGTGCGTGTGGGTTTGTGTGCGTGCGCATGCGTGCCTGTGTCATTCTCTTTTTGGTGCTCGTGGTCCCAGCTTCCTTTTTTTTTTTTTAAAGTTTCCTTCCGCAAATTAACCACTCTGCACACAACCACACACAAACATTCATGCCAGTGCCCCAACTATTGGATCTGTATTAGAAATATGTAACTTTTTAATCGATAAACTGACACCATATATTTACATGAAACATCAACCACAAAAAACGATACAAAATTATCTGAATACACACGCCATGTATCTGATGTTTTGCCTAAGAGACAGCAAACAGTTGGGTTAGTAAAACTTACACTAAAGCTATTAACAAAGAAGCTTATAGTTACCAGTATAGCACAATGCAAATAGTGAACAGTAACATGTATTTTACAATATCCTGACCAGGAAAAAAAAAAAATAGATAGGCTATTAAAGTCCAATTTGTTGGTGTTCTTTCACATAGTCACCTTAATAACACCTTATACAACAAAGACCATGTTCTTCATACACAATACAATAATTATTGGTTTATGTTATGTCAAGTCAAACAACCATTTTGTTAAACTCTCTTGATAAGTTTAATGTGATGGAGAGAACTGTTTCATAATGACAGAACGTTTAAGTACCTCCTCTGGTATGGGACAAATTCTATACTGCCATATGAAATGCTAGACATGAATGAAAATGAAAGCAAGTCTACTATGAAACCAAGGACAAGGTGACGTTGGCTGTTGATTGAAAGTGATAAGCTTCAAGAACACTAAGTCATTTACTGTCCAATTAACTGTGGTAAAAGATTTTGATTTTATAGCAAAATTTTGTAACCTGTCATTCTGCAATTACTGTTCAGACTTCGATCTGGAATATTAAACAAGCAAACAGCCATCTTCCACAAAGCCATTATAATAAGAACTTGTACATTAATACACCATGTTCATTTGTACAAGCTGCACTAATAATTACAGGTTTATGCTGTGTTATTATCATAAGTCTTCAGCTATGATAATACAATGTACACTACAAAGTAGTGTTTGATACAGCCGTTTCATTCAGTTGCTTTATCATTGAGTTCTGTATATATGGCATCCATTCTAATAAAGCAAATAAATACCATTGCAAAAATGTCTCCATAACACTTAACACTTGGCCTAATAAGTACTTCTTTACTATACTTAAAGTTTTTTAGATATCTGTACTTTACTTGATTATTTCTGTAACTTAATACTTGTAACGTTTACGTGTTACTTTAGCTTTTAAATAAATCTATTTATTTATGTGTTTTATGTATTTATTTTTCTTTTCTATTTAGGCAATTCCATCAGGCACCTAATGAAGCGCCAAAGTATATTCAAAAACTATATAACATTTCTAAAAGTTTGGTATAATTACTTTTTTTTAAATTTAGTGTAGCTGAGTGTTTAAAAGAAAAACTGCTCTAAACATTTTGTGAAACTGCAGTTTGTTTGATTAAAATGCAGTGATAGTGTTTCAAAGACTCAATGATAACTATTGTTTGGTTAAATATCGTGATATAGTACATTACTGAATATAGACATGTCTTGCTATGAGCAATTTAGCAGCATTTATAAATACAATTCCAAAGTGTTTTGTATATTTGGTTCCTCATGTCTGAAAATGTTTTATTCTGTTCTTTTTTTCCACTGTGCTTTGATAAATATGATAATGTTATTTGTATGGTTCACAATTATTACGTACCCTCAGTGTCATGGATGTGTACCTCTTGCACGCAACAAAATACATCCTTTTTCAAAAGCTGTCTTAGAAAGGCTTTTGAAATAAATATTTTTACGCTTTTACATTAGGTGCATTAAGTAGCATGCACTTTAATTCTTCTACTTGAGTAAAATATATAAGCCATACTTCAATTTTTGCTTGAGTATTTTTTATCAGATTAGTAGTACTTTCACTTAAGAAGAGAACTTGTTTACATCTGCCAAATCTGGTTTTGTGTGCTAGATATGGGATCAGCACAAGGTTCAAGGTAGAAACCAACCCTAAACAGCATGCCAGTCATCGCACGTACCCACACAGACATGAGGAGAACATGCGGACTCCTCACACATACAAAGAAAGGCTGAAACCCACCTGCCGAGCTCAGCATCGACAGTGAACAGTACATCAAGTGGTTCGGTGAGGAGCGGCGTCTGAATATCTGCCAGCAGGCTACTGCGAATCTCCAATCTCCTCCGTGCCATCAGCCTGAAAAATGAAAATCTATTAGCACTTTTTACTGTTTTTTTTAAGTACACCCAAATGTTTAAGACCTCTTTGAGTGGTCTTAAATGACTTCCTGTTACACTGGTTACAAAATACACTATACAGCCCAAAGCTAGGGGACACCGAAAATTCGCACCAAAAACATGAGTAACAGCCATCACACTTCAGAAAAGTGTTACAGTGTTATGCAGTAAAATAAACCTGAGAACGTCATTTTTCCCCAAAAACTATTTCATGTTCAAAAACAATGCTTAGGTTTTATAATTACCAGGTCCTATAAAACCCAAACTGCTAGGAGAAATTAAAATGGTAAACTGACCTCTCAAGTTAAAGACTAGATTTCAACAACATAACACATCGTAACATAGCTAACATTTACATTTAAAACATACTTAATAAAATTAATATTGTTTGCAGGCATTTCATTCGTAGAGCTAGCTAACGTTAGCCAGTTAACTTAATCCACTAACATCTAGCTAACTTCAGTCAGTTAACTTAATCCACTTTCAGCTAGCAGCCTGGAACTTACCGAGCGTGAAGCTAATACTAACAACTGTGTTGCAGAAAGAAGAAAAAGTCTCGGATTGGGGGCAACTTCTGTCCACGTTCAGGCGCACATACTCAACATTGTAGCTACATCTCCTCTCTTGGTGTCTCCCAGACCAGCTTTGGTTTATTTGTATGTAGTTAACCTGTTTAGCTGGTCAGCTCGCTTAGCTTTCCGTCACAACAAAACTAATAAAACAAAACTCCAAAAGTCTCAACAGTTGAACCTGCCAAGCGACTTAAGTTACAGATTTATAAGAAGGTCGAGCTCTTTTCCTGCATGACGCAGTAATGTTTCTCCGAAGATCATGAACTTCTCGGTCTGTTTCACCAGTTTCAAAACTGAACTCGTTTTTGTCGGTATATTGCCACTTCCGCGTGTGAGTTACGTCATGGCGCACGTTCCCTATCGTGAGTGAACAAGGTGTTACTAACGTTAAAGCTTTTTTTCTGTTTTTGTACGAGTGCCATGGTGCTTTTTTGAAGCAATTTAGATTCTACGATTTTAATATTCACATAAATCATTTACATATAAATCATTTAACTCTAGCTCGCTTGCTCCCTACAACGAACTGGCATTCTGGTCTGCTTTGAGCCCAGTGTTGCCGGTTAGGCCCCATACTTCCAAAACCCTGAATGACTCACGCATTAGTTAAACTACTTAGAACAGTAGTAGGACTAGTACTACTAGTAGTACTATTGATATCTATTAGGTTTGAGATGGAAAATACTATAGGAGATGAAGGTAGTTGTGATTTGTAAGCAGTATGGTATTTTAGGAAACTAGTCAATTTCAGTACTGGATTTATTTATGTACTGGATTTATTTATGTATGTGGTCCTTTGTCCCTCTTGTCAAATATCACCTTTTATGGTTATCTGCATGGATGGAAGGTTGTATGGATGGATGAATGGGTGGAGAAATGAATGGATCACTTTATTAATCCCAGAGATGAACATCAAGAAGTACAACAAAGTAAAACAAGTGTATTTAAAGCAAGGATTACTGTACATTATAATAAAGATGCACATATACATTTTTAAAATATAATGTGGGTTTTTATTTTCATATACCTTTATCTCAGATTATTCATTGAAAGTTTAAACGTATTTTTAGATGGGCTTTGCAGTCATATGTCAATAATAAATTATAAATAAGTAATTGTCTTAAAAAGTGGTGTCTTTAAAATGTAATGGTTGATCTAAAAAAAATAATTTCAGTTTGCATAATTCAAAACATTTCACAGACATTTCTTAGTTCTTCATGACCTTTGAATACTGGTATATAATAATGTAGAATAAGGTAATTTCATTTGAAAAGTATAATTTGGCAGAGATGAAAGCTGATGAATTCAGGCTTTTATATCATATTGTAAAAGTTATTTCACTTATTAGTGTCTGAAAGGGATTTTCTGAATGACCAGCTAAAACAATTCTTTATGAAATGTCTTTGAAATTACATAAGAGGGACCTTTCCAGAATTTCCCAACCTCAAAGAACAACCCTTTTGCCAATAAGCACACTGAAAAACACTTTAAAATATAAACAATAACAAAGAATGTAATGTATAATGTTAAGATTTAATATTTGTGTTTTGACTCCAATTGCTAATTTCCTTTGATCTCCTGGAATTATATGACTATATTCTTATATTCTTGAGTAAAAACCAAAGTTAACATTCTCTAGAGGAAGGACAAGAGGTTCTTTTTTCCCCCAAGAGGTTCAGACGCATCATATGAATTGACTTACAGTGGGGCAAAAAATTATTTAGTCAGCCACTGATTGTGCAAGTTCTCCTACTTAGAAAAATGAGAGAGGTCTGTATTTTTCATCATAGGTACACTTCAACTATGAAGAAAATAAAATCCAGGAAATCACATTGTACGATTTTTAAAGAATTTAATTGTAAATTAAGGTGGAAAATAAGTATTTGGTCAATAACAAAAGTTCAACTCAATACTTGACAGAGGTCAAAAGTTGGCACACACTGTAGCTGGTATTTTGGCCCATTACTCCATGCAGAGCAGTGATGTCTGGGACTGTCGCTGGGAAACACGAACTTTCAACTCCCTCCACAAATTTTCTATGGGGTTGAGGTCTGGAGACTGGCTGGCTACAGGACCTTGGAATGCTTTTTACGGAGCCACTCCTTCGTTCTTCTGAGAGGTGTGTTTGGGATCATTGTCATGCTGGAAGATCCAGCTATGTTCCATCTTCAATGTCATCACTGATGGAAGGAGGTTTTGGCTTAAAATCTCACGATACATGGCCACGTTCATTCTTCCCTTAACACGGAGCAGTCGTCCTGTCCCCTTTGCAGAAAAACAGCCCCAAAGCGTTTCCACCCCCATGCTTCACAGTAGGTATGGTGTTCTTGGGATGCAACTCAGCATTCTTCTTCCTCCAAACACGACAAGTTGAGTTTTTATCAAAAAGTTCTACTTTGGTTTCATCTGACCACATGATATTCTCTCAATCCTCTTCTGGATCATCCATATGCTCTCTGGCAAACTTCAGATGGACCTGGACATGTACTGGCTTAAGCAGGGGGGCACGCCTGGCACTGCAGGATCTGAGTCCCTCTCGGCGTACTGTGTTACTGATGGTAGCCTTGTTACTTTGGTCTCAGTTCTCTGCAGGTCATTCATCAGGTCCCTTCGTGTAGTTCTGGGATTTTTGCTCACCGTTCTCATGATCATTTTGACCCCACGGGATGAGATCTTGCGTGGTGCCCTAGATCGAGGGAGATTATCAGTGGTCTTGTATGTCTTTCATTTTCTTACAATTGCTCCCACAGTTGATTCACACCAACCTGCTTGCCTATTGTAGATTCACTCTTCCCAGCCTGGTGCAGGTCTACAATTTTCTTCCTGGTGTCTTTCGAGAGCTCTTTGGTCTTGGCCATGGTTGAGTTTGGAATCTGACTGTTTGGGATGTGGATACGTGTCTTTTATACAGATAACGAGGTCAAACAGGTGCCATTAGTACAGGTAACGAGTGGAGGACTTAAAGAGGTTGTTACAGGTCTGTGAGAGCCAGAAATCTTGCTTTTCACAGAACATTTCACAGACATTTCACAGACATTTCTTAGTTCTTCATGACCTTTGAATACTGGTATATAATAATGTAGAATAAGGTAATTTCATTTGAAAAGTATAATTTGGCAGAGATGAAAGCTGATGAATTCAGGCTTTTATATCATATTGTAAAAGTTATTTGTTTGTGGGTGACCACTTACTTATTTTCCACCATGATTTACAATTAAATTCTTTAAAAATCATACACTGTGATTTCCTGTATGTTTTTTCTCATTTTGTCTTTCATAGTTGAAATGTACCTATGATGAAAATTACAGACCTCTCTCATCTTTGTAAGTAGGAGAACTTGCACAATCAGTGGCTGACTAAATACTTTTTTACCCCACTGTACTTATAGCAGTCTTACGAGTACAAGTTTGTTACCAACAACAATACTGAACATATTCACACAAACAAGTGCACACACAAACACCAAAAATAAATCTAACTCCCAGACATATGGTACATTCAGTGCAAAATATATTTTGAAACAAGACAGGCATCCAAATAGTACAACTATATACAATTATGGACATGATTGTGCACCACAAGCATGCTCTCAGATTCATTGTTAGAAAGTGCCATGAGTAATGTATAATCTTTTTCATTTTTAGGACAGATGAAAATCAAAAGAGGTAAACATGAAATATGTGTTTTTCTTCTTTAACTCTGCCCATTGTTAACAGTAACTCTTCGTGCAAATAAAACTAATGTTGACCAGTGAATGTTCACTAATTCCAGCATGCAATATCAAGCTCTGACACCTAAGGGTCAAACGCAGGTACTGCATTTTATGACCCTGCATGCATTAGTTAGCCATAGATCAGTTTATACAGAAGAAAAAGAGCACTGTCTTAGGAGGACAAATCAGACGTTGCGAATTTGCACTCAAATCTTGTCTGTGTGTACTAGATGCAGGTGGATTAGGGGATCATCATAATAGACACTGTATCATTCTGTAGCATCTGTCTATCTAATAGAGAAAATAACTTGTTTGACATTACATTTCAAAATTAATTTGCTGTTCACAAATTAATGCAACTTATCACGTGGTCTCAGGAAAAATGAGAGGGTCTCTCAATGATGTCACTCTGTCTATACAGACAATACTTAAAAAATGATATGAGTAATTAGCAAATTCCTTTTTTTAGGAAAATCATGAGCCTTCCCCTGACATTTACGTTAGACTAATATCATAGCTATTATTAACATATATTTAATTTGATAGATGCAATAATGCATTTTCAATATTAGCCCAACAGCAGAAAAATGGTAATAAGCTACTGTTTTTTCCAGAACTTTTTTCCCAATATTCATGACAGAAACGTTCATTAAAGTATTACACATTACATTTACACAGTCCTTTTTTCTTTTGCCAACTGCAATAGTATGTATGTAAAATAACTGTGGTTCATGCTTACTCATATCAACTTTCCTTCAAAAAATGTTTACTTATTTGTTTATTTAACTTTACATAGTTTTTGAGTGCAGATATTCTAGATGATGCCTTACCTAAACATCAATGTAAACAGGCATGGAAAAAGTGTCCTCCTTAAGTTAGAACTGGTTTTGGAAAGATTACTCCTTCTGACATCAGTAAAAAGCATATTATGGTGAGCAGAAAGCCTTGTGAAGCACAAACCATAGATTAAGACTAGTGCAATATGTTAACATACATATCATAGTGGTCTAACCTCAGCACTCACCCAGGTGATAATGGTGGCATGCAGTTTCTGCATTACACTGTTAGAAATCCTAAAAAAACATGCCACCTATTACTGGTGTTTTAAATTATTATTATTTTAACCCAGTGGTACAAAATCTGTGAATGACTTTTGTGGCTACAGGGGTTCGTTTCAACCAAGCAGCATGTACATCTTATAAAGCTCTTCAATCAGTTGACAAGAAGAAGCTTGTGCTTGGTTGAAACAAAAAAAACTTTTAGCCATACCTGACCTTTGCAAATGCAATTGGACAACTATGTTATTAAAAGTGTGATACATAAAGAAAAATCTGTGCCACATTTAAAAGCAATTATTACATTGTTTTAATGCCTACTTTATCCTAGTCAGGGTTGCTGGGGGTCTTGCCTGAAACAAAGCTTTTTTTCAGTGAACTGTGGAACCTATATCATGACCCCCAATCTAAAGAGGAGTAGTATTTCATATTTATGATAGATCTAATGATTTAATGTGGTGGGTTAGACGAGTGTTACCCAACCACTGTGCCGTGGCACATAAGTGTACAGTAAGAATTGATCAGGTGTGCCGTAGAAGATTATCCAATTTCATCTGATTGGTACTTGGAGACAGCTGCGTGTAGCGAAAGGCAGAACAATTACATTCTCTTCCACTAGAGGACAGTAAGATATCAGCTTTGTGTTCGACTAAACAGGTCCAGTTTTTTTAAACTGAGACTAAATTTTCATTATATGTCAATAAATATATTCATTTGAGACAGAAAATGCAAGACCGATCAACAAATGTATCCTAGCCTGACAAAAGTCACTAATAAAAACAGTGCTTTGTGTACACTGCATTTTACATTGTTATAAAACTGATTTATGATTAATGTAAAAGTGGCACAGATTAGTTTGCATAATTTTCCAGGATATTTTCACAGTTCAGCAAGGATGAAAACATGCTGCATCCAACATGAGTTGATTTCCTCCTCAGCTGACTTTCAATCCGTCAGAGTAAGATTTCAAGTCCATAACAGTGTTAAAGATCAAGGTTTTGTTCTTCTTTGATTGAGAAAGAACCACTACAGTTACATCAATACTGAAGAACAACTCACAATGCAGAACATACAAATGATCAGTATGAAGTGATATGTATCTCACAAGTATATTAAGTGCATTCATGAGTTTGTCATTTCTCTCGATTAATAATATTTTGTATGCACACATGTAGAATGTAAGGACATGATTAATTGTTTCTGCTTATATATCTAATGTATTCACTTTCAATCTCTGTGTGTGTTTGGTCTCACTTGAATCCAAGGCCATTATTAAGAATGAAGAACAAATAAACAAAAAACCCAAACAAAAGCAAAACAAAACATATGAAGGTTCATCTAGTGAAGTCACAGTAAAGGTTCAGTGAGGAGAGTGTGTGCAGATGCTTCACTCTAGGCCGAACGTGCTGGTTTCTTCCACAGCAGTGAGCACTTTCTCATAAAGCATGGAGAATGAGTGGTATGGGGGGAGATCCAAACGATTAAAACAGGTATGAGCTCTGTGGACACACACAACAGCAGGAATATAAAAACCAGTGACTGAATTTGCTAAATGGTAATCTACTAAAGAGACTTATCCTAACTGCCCTGGGTAGGAGTTCACTACTAATTCTGTATACATGAGCTAACAGACACCCACAAATGGATAACAAACAGGGAGAAATGCAATCCTTGTGACAAAGAGCAGTACCAATCTTCCAAAATGGTGTCCCAGCCAATGAAGAGTCACAATAACAAGTTATATGATTAATGCAGTTCTGTCACTCAGAATCCCCTCGTGGCTATCTTGTCTTACCTTTCAGCTATACACCCACAACTTTAAATACAACTAATTATTTCCAAACTTTTGATTTCCTGTCTATTCAATGAATGGAAATTATTCTGGCTATTAAAAATGAAATGGAGCTTAAAGTATCATTAACAAGATCTTTATAATCTGAATTTCTAGACTCAGAGGTGTACCTTGGAAGGGAAGTGATTTTGCCCCATTTCTCAACACAGAAGCGTCGTGGGCCATTGCTTCCACGAAGAGAGGCAAAGCCTTCATAGGGAACACTTGACGTGCCTGTGACAAACTGGAAAAGAGATTTCAGAGACTTGCATGATAAAATACAGCACAAACAGCCTGACTAAATACTTACTTACAATGCAGTATCAGGAAATGTTTGAACTTAAAGGTATAGTATGAAAAACTAGGGCAGCTGAAGTTTTAAGAAACAGCAGGTCATGTGTTTTTTTATTTGTTGTTCGTGTGAATACCTGAAGTAGTCTCAGTCTCTGTTCATTGTTGAAACGCTCCACCGCAGCCCAGAACCATCGGATAACAATATGACTGTCATGGTAACCTTCAGAGAAAGGTCAATGATTTCTTTTAATATTTTTACCTAAGTAATTTGTTAGAAATGTAAATTTACATAAGCAAAAATACTAAATTGTGGATTCACACTGTGTTTTACAAAGGAGAAAATGGGAAGAACTGGAAGGCTTTAATTTGATCTTTTCTAAAGGCTTTCAACTTTTTTTGTACACACTCCATCCCACCTCCCATCCCATGTTCAAAATGGCATACTATACATTAATACTACTCATATTAATCCACCCCAAAATGCAGTATGCAGTACATATTATACAGGATATAGACATTTGTTTGCAGTGGGGAATGATCATTCTGGTCCTGGTATGAGGAATCTGTACAATACTGCGCTATTTAAAATATCAGATAGCTTGTTATACCATGTGGCCTTAGTATAGTGTGAATTGTAGAATCTGTCATGTCTCTCATTAGCTTAACGGCACATTGTTTATACATGGACTTCACTGCCCATGTCTCACACACAGACCAAAAAGCATGTATTGTTAATACGATCAAGACCAGGGATGAGCAGATCAAAACTAATGTATGAACACTTCCAATTCTGGAATCACTTTAGATCCTGTCCTAGATCGCATCATAGATCTTGTCATAAAACTACCAGTATTTTAAACCTTTTCCAAGCGATTGTATACAGCATACTAAACTGCAGTACATAGTGGGACAGTACAATGTATACCAATCTACAGTGGTGCTTGAAAGTTTGTGAACCCTTTAGTATTTTATATATTTCTGAATAATTATGACCTAAAACATTATCAGATTTTCACACAAGTCCTAAAAGTAGATAAAGAGAACCCAGTTGAACAAATGGGACAAAAATATTATATTTGTTTATTTATTTACTGAAAATGATCCAATATTACATATTAGTGAGTGGCAAAAGTATGTGAACTTTTGCTTTCAGTATCTTTTGTGACCCCTTCAGGTCCTTCCACAACATTTCGATTGGATTAAGGTCAGGACTTGGCATTTCCAAAACATTAACTTTATTCTTCTTTAACTATTCTTTGGTAGAACGACTTGTGTGCTTATGCTCGTTGTCTTGGTGCATGCCCCACCTTCTCTTTAACTTCAGGTCATGGACAGATGTCCTGGCATTTTCCTTTAGAATTCTCTGATATAATTCAGAATTCATTGTTCAATGATGGCAAGCTGTCCTGGCCCAGATGCAGCAAAACAGGCCCAAACTATGATACGACCACCACCATGTTTCACAGATGGGATAAGGTTCTTATGCTGGAATGCAGTGTTTTCCTTTCTCCAAACATAACGCTTTTCTTTTAAACCAAAAAGTTCTATTTTGGTCTCATCCGTCCACAAAACATTCTTCCAATAGCCTTCTGACTTGTCCATGTGATCTTTAGCAAATTGCAGACGAGCAGCAATGTTCTTTTTGGAGAGCAGTGGCTTTCTCCTTGCACACCATTGTTGTTCAGTGTTCTTCTGATGGTGGACTCATGAACATTAACATTAGCCAATGTGAGAGAGGCCTTCAGTTGCTTAGAAGTTGCCCTGGGTTCCTTTTTGACCTCACCAACTATTACACACCTTGCTCTTGGAGTGATCTCTGTTGGTCGACCACTCCTGGGGAGGGTAACAATGGTCTTGAATTTCCTCCATTTGTACACAATCTGTCTGACTGTGGATTGGTGGAGTCCAAACTCTTTAGAGATGGTTTTGTAACCTTTTCCAGCCTGATGAGCATCAACTACTCTTTTTCTGAGGTCTCCAGAAATCTCCTTTGGTCGTGTCATGATACACTTCCACAAACATGTTGTGAAGAGCAGACTTTGATAGATCCCTGTTCTTTAAATAAAACAGTCTGCCCACTCACACCTGATTGTCATCCCATTGATTGAAAACACCTGACTCTACTTTCACCTTCAAATTAACTGCTAATCCTAGCGGTTCACATACTTTTGCCACTCACTAATATCTTCAATGCTTTTTCTTCCTTTAGTTACAAAAGAGATAGTTTTAGTTAAAAATTTATCATTACATTTTTAATGATAACCCCAAACTATGATGTTCATTGTGGCTATGTCTACTATTACAGTGCTGCTTGAAAGTTTGTGAACCCTTTAGAAATTTCTATATTTCTGCATAAATATGACCTAAAACATCCTCATATTTTCACACAAGTCCTAAAGGTAGATGTAGAGAACCCAGTTAAACAAAGGAAACAAAAATATGACACTTGGTCATTTATTTATTGAGGAAAATTATCCAATCTTATATTTTAGTGAGTGGCAAAAGTATGTGAACCTCTAGGATCAGCAGTTAATTTGAAGGTGAAATTAAAGTAAGGCGTTTTCAATCAATGAGATGACAATCAGGCATGAGTGGGCACCCTGTTTTATTTAAAGAACAGGGATCTACCAAAGTCTGCCCTTCACAACTCATGTTTGTGGAAGTGTATCGTGGAATGAACAAAGGAAATTTCTGAGGACCTCAGAAAAAGAGTAGTTGATGCTCATCAGGCTGGAAAAGGTTACAAAACCATCTCTAAAGAGTTTGGACTCCACCAATCCACAGTCAGACAGATTGTGTACAAATGGAGAAAATTCGAGACCATTGTTACCCTTCCCAGGAGTGGTCGACCAACAAAGATCACTCCAAGAGCAAGGCGTGTGATAGTTGGTGAGGTCAAAAAGGACCCAGGGCAACTTCTAAGCAACTGAAGGCCTCTCTCACATTGGCTAATGTTAATGTTCATGAGTACATCATCAGAAGAACACTGAACAACAATGGTGTGCATGGCAGGGTTGCAAGGAGAAAGCCACTGCTCTCCAAAAAGAACATTGCTGCTCGTCTGCAATTTGCTAAAGATCATGTGGACAAGAAAGAAGGCTATTGGAAAAATGTTTTATGGACGGATGAGACCAAAATATAACTTTTTGGTTTAAAAGAAAAGCATCATGTTTGGAGAAAGGAAACCACTGCATTCCAGCATAAGAACCTTATCCCATCTGTGAAACATGGTGGTGGTAGTATAATGGTTGGGCCTGTTTTGCTGCATCTGGGCCAGGACAGCTTGCCATCATAGATGGAAAAAAGAATTTTGAATTATATCAGAGAATTCTAAAGAAAAATGTCAGGACATCTGTCCATGAGCTGAATCTCAAGAGAAGGTGGGTCATGCAGCAAGACAACGACCCTAAGCACACAAGTCGTTCTACCAAAGAATAGTTAAAGAAGAATAGAGTTAATGTTTTGGAATGGCCAAGTCATAGGTCCCAACCTTAATCCAATCGAATTGTTGTAGGACCTGAAGCGAGCAGTTAATATGAGGAAACCAACCAACATCCCCGAGTTGAAGCTGTTACAGGAAACGTTTAGTTGCAGTTATTGCTGCACAGGGGCGTCACACCAGATACTGAAAGCAAAGGTTCACATACTTTTGCCACTCAGTAACATGTAATATTGGATCATTTTCCTCAATAAATAAATGACCAAGTATAATATTTTTGTCTCATTTGTATAACTGGGTTCTCTTTATCAACTTTATTTATATAGTATTTTAGGTCACATTTATGCAGATATTTATAAAATTCTAAATAAATTTCAAGCACCACTGTAGTTCACTATGATTTACTAGTCGAGTTGCTTTTCACATAATCCATTTAGTTGAATTGTGTTCTTGGGGTGTTGCTTATTTGTACAAACATGAGGTAATGTCTACTAAGGAGAATACAAAGCACTTCTGTAAGTCGCTCTGGAAGCTGTAAACGTAAATGTAATGTAAATGAAATCTGACATCTATGCTAAACTGGATAACTTGAAGTGTTACTACCTCCACGATACTCTGTGTTCTGTCTCCAGTCAGTGAGATCGATTTCTGCAGTTCCGGCAATAACAAGCTCCAGCTCACGAGCATCAAACACAGAGACAAGACGCACGTCCACAACCTGCATAGCCACAGATCAGTTATATCAGGTGAAAGGTATATTATATAAACTTGGCAGGCTTGGTCCCGGGTGCAATCTGAGGTGACACGTGATGCTCATGGAACACCTCTGGACCCCAACTGGGCACTGGGGCCCCTGGCAGGTCAATGACTGTAACTCAGTCAGTTTTCGACCTACGGCCATGAAATTCGGCAGGCTTGGTCCCGAGTGCAACCTGAGGTGACCTGTGATACCCATGGGGCCCCTGTGGACCCCAGCTGGGCATTGGGGCCCCTGGCGGGTCAATGACCGTAACTCAGTCAGTTTTTGACTTACGGCCTTGAAATATTTTTATTATTCCCTTGATTTTCTGCATGCATCTCCTCCTACAGTTTTCGAGATATCGACACGGGGCAAACGCTCAAATGTCCAGCATGTTTGGGAGAAGTGTGCTTGTATACAGGTAAGAGAAATGTTGCTGCATTCGTGTGCTGCTTTCGCATTTCTGCAAAAAAAAAGTCCCAGTCCCTTGAATGGGACTTTAAAAAAAAACTGTTAGAATTCAGTCACTTTTTGAGCTCTAAACCTGAAATTTGCCACACATGAGGAAATGGACTTGGGATCTGAATGGAGGAAATTTGAATGTCTAGCAGGGAATTTGAATGTTATTCAGTCAGTTTTCAACTTACAGCCACAAAATTTGGCACATGGTCACAGATAAACCCTGTGGTTATATGCGATACCCTTGGGGCCCCTGAAGTCCCTGGCAGGGCACAGAGGCCCATGGCAGGGCATTGAATGTAATTATTTGAGTTTTCGATCTACAGGCACAATATTTGACAGCCTTTGTCTCGGGTACACCCCGAGGTGACATGTGATGTTCTTTGAGCCCCTGAGATCCCTGGCAGGGAAATAGAGGTGCCTGGTAGGTCATTGACTATAATTCTGTCAGCTGTCAACCTATAGCCAAGAAAACTGGCACACTCAGTCCCTGACACATGTCACACAGGCATGCACTGCCGCAACACACTCACAGTTTCTGCAGGAACTGCAATGTCTAGTTTTTTTAATTGCTTGTCTTACTTTTTACTTTATTTGGTTGTCCTGTGTACTGCCTATCTGTTGCCATTATTCTGTCAAGTTGTTTTCCTTTTTCTTTACCTTGCTTATTTGTCTTGCGCATAGTTTGTCTGTCACAATTATTTTGTCTTTATGCGGTTATTTTTCTAATAATAGTAATAATAATAATAAAATGCAAAAAAATGGACAGTGACTGTATATTAGGTGTGGTTAAAACAGTACTGATTATTTAATAACACTGTCCAGCTCGCATTGCTTTTCTCCTGGACAGTACAGCATAGTGCACTGTTGACCACCTGATGACTTTAGAATTCAAGATCACAGGTACACAGTTTAAATACATTTAACTTACAAATTTATGTTTTACCTCATAGAAGCCTCGCACCAGGCTTTCTGTTTGCTGGGCCACTCCTCTTTCGATGCGCCACTTCACCATGCGCTCAATGTATTCTTTCTTGTTTTTCTCACACACTGCGACCCCAGCACCTCCAGGCTTCAGTTCACGCTCTGTGATCTGATGTTGAGTGGAGAAGAGAAATACTGCTAAACATCAACCATGAGAAGGTTTTACATAAAAATTGCTCCTGTGTCATATCATGCAACATGCTAAAATTTTAGGTACATTTGATAAAGTTTCTGAAACTATTACAAATGATTTAAAAGTAATTGAGTGAAATCATGAAAATTTTAAAAATATTCCTGACCATATTTAAAAAGTATAAAATAATTCTGATAATATAATGCATAATACCACGACCCTAAAATGGATACGTAGAAAAAATTACAATGATGATGATGATGATTATGATAATGCATAATGCTGAATCACTTCTAATAGACAATCAGTGTTGCTTTTTTTAATTGCTTATCCTAGTCTGGGTGGGGTCCAGAGCCTATCTTGGAATTTAAGTGGAAACATGCTTGAATGGGACACCAGGTCATCACAAAGTTCAGCAAAAGGTTACTGTTGTAGTGCCAGGGGATGATCTCCCCCACCAGCCACCTCCCTGCAGACACTGGCAGTATTTACAGTTCCAAGATAACATATCCCTAAACCATGTAATACTGTAATACATATAAAATCAAATTAAAAATATACAAAACAAAAGTTCTCATAAAACGCAGCAACTTTCTAAAAGTGTTTAAGACTTATCAGTGAGCTGCTGACCTGACCAAACACCTCCTCGTTGACTGTGAAGGTGAGGTCCAGCATGTTCTCAATGTCATTGTCTTTCATCCACTGCAGACTCTGATGGAACTCCTCATCCAAAAACTCCAAGTCACTCAAATCACATGGGCTACAAAGAAATGTCAAGCACATTTGTACATTTTTAGAGGTTTCTACACAGAATGATTTACCACAGAGGCAAAATACAAAGACACATATTGCCATTGATTCAAGGATAATAGTGTTCTTTCTGATGACAGTGCTTTGGAATAGGATTTTTACTTAAGAATCATAGTCACCTCCAGAATTATCTGCATTGTTGGCAAAACCAAAAAGAATAAAAATGTTAGGACAATGTTTTTGCACAGTGGTTCTCAAACTGGGAGGCTATTGCTGGGGGCGCGCGGAAAGAAAATATGCTGAAACCCGTGAATGCTGCAACACAATAATTTGGTTTGTCAGCGTTCAATAATAACGACTGAATTAAATTCACTTGAATATTTAACCATTCTTTGTGCAAAAAAATGGTTTTATCCATTTGCGCGTCCAGTCAAACAAACCAATGATATTATCTGTTGACAAACAATATCAAAGCAAGATGTGCAGGAAAATGCCGAAGCAAAGTGAGACAGAGGCTTCACTCTCTCAGGGAGAACTCAGGAAGATTTCATGGGTCGAATTTTGAGGGAAATTTTGCATTTTTTAAAGTTGCAGGGAATATCCTAACAAGGCAGACAAGAAGTGGTTCTTTTTTGTCAGAACTACAACTTTCAGAAGACAGTTGCTTGAGTGTTACTGCAATCTCTCTGTCACGTCATGTGTGAAAAAAGCCATTTGCGTCCTGGACCATATGATGGAAAACCAGTGAAGCCGATTTCAAGCTGACCAAGTTAGTCACACCAGCATATCACATGGTTTAAAGAGAAAGACCTTTCACAGACTGTCCATTATACATGTAATTATCCTTTTACGTGCAAATGATAAAGATAATGTATAGCTTTAACATGAAAGTATTTATAATAAAATAGAGATACATCTCAGTGGTAGGAATTTGAGCAGTTCTAATTAAAAACATTATTTCAATGATTAGGTTTACCATGGTGATCTATGATGTTTTATGGGAATAATAAGTAAAAATAAGTATATTGAAAGTATATTGTGAGAATGAACATGTATTTTAAGAATACATAACCTTAATTAAATATATTAGCTTATGTGTGCTTATTTATATGTGAATAAAACCCTAAAATACAAAGATTTGTTGAGGACAGATATTTGGTTTGGGACAGTGAACTTGGTCGCTTGCCCGACAGGGCCATTTTTTGGTTAATTTGAGTGCTGTAGTAACATCAATCTGGTAACCCTCAACCCAGGCTCTGTTTGCATAGGCCTTGTTTGCCCAGGGCTTGTTTGACATATTAGCTAGAGCCTCACTAAATTGGTCATTAATTTCATGATAAATTCTACATGATAATTACTTTGCATTGCCCCTTCTTGCTTATGCACACTAGACCTGTTATGTTCGCAAATAAAGGTTGCAAATCTGATTTTGTTAAAGTTAGTAATATAATTGTGTTTTTTATATTTTTGGCATTTCAGTTTTTAATTTCCTTTAATTTACATAAGCTAAAGGTGATAATGAGATTTTAAGCTTGTTTCCCAAAAGAGATTTTTTTTTATTACTTATTTTACCAAGGGTAACTGTATCAAGACTTAATATAAAGACTCACATGCGCAGCAGGCCTTTATAGAAAGGCCTAGTGAAGAAAGCATCCAGAAGGTACTGGTGAGTGAGAGCAAGGCCCAAAATGCGTCCACTGAACCGAAACCTGAGAAGAAAAAAAAGAAACAAGTATATCTTAGATAAGTTTATCTGTTACTGTTATGTGCCATGGCCAGAATGGGGATTTTATGTCTGTAGGCAATTGGGACTACATCGCCCACAATCTCCTCTGGCAACAACATGGCCATGGACTCAACTGGAACTAATGTGCTTGATTGTGGGAGACTCGCTAACACCTTTCAGCTGAGTAGTATTATTTTTAAGCCCTGCTCTCCCAAACATTGGTGCAGGAGAATTGACTCTGTTTTTGTTTGATTTCCCTGGACTCTAGTGTTGCTGCTGGACTCAGTTTTGCCGAGCTGCCGTGCTGTTCACCGGTTTTCCTGTATAGATTATTTTTGCAGTTCCGCCTGCCTGGACTATTGTTGTTGCAGTTCCTCATGCCTAGATTATTTGTTTGCTGTTCCTTTCCCTGTATTATTTTGCGCTACAGTTCCGCCCGTCTTCCTTTGCCCGCAGCTGTGCCTGCGCTGCCCTTCTGCCTGTGGCTGCGGCAGCCATATGTATATGTGTCTCTGTGTATTGCCTTGATGTTGCTACACTACCCTCCGTGGCTAGCGTTTCCCCTCATAGCTTTTCGCTCGTGACCGGTGATAGCTTTTTCCTCGCGGTTGTTGATAGCTTTTCCCCTTCGCAGCCGGTGTTAGCATTTCCCCTTGCAGCCGGCGAGAGCTTTTTCCCCTCGCGGCCGGCGATAGCCATTTCCCCTCGCGGCCTTGATAGCCTTTCCCCTAGAGGCCAGCGATAGCTCTTCCCTCGCAGCCTATGTTAGTTCATCCTCGGTTCCCCATGTTTTGGGTTAGCTGTTATTTCTTAGTTCTTGTATTAACTTCGTTATCGTTGTTTCGTTGTTGTTGTTGTTGTTGTTATTATTATTACTATTATTATTATTATTATCATTATATTATTATTGTTCTTCTTATTTTTATTGTCATTACCCTTGTCAGCGTTGCTGTCGTTGCTGACCACTGGTGCCTTGTTTTTTGTGTTTTGGGAATCTTAAACTGTCTTTTGTTGAACTGGAACTCTGCATTCGCCTGCTCATCCCTAGTCCACCAGGCAACAGAATGCTCCCGCCAAGTATGCAGGCGATCAGGGGTTCCAGCCCCGCAGGACACCCACACCAGCCGGATAACTTTAATAAGGACCATAGAAAATTCGAGCAGTTTTCTGTGGAATGCCAAGCTTGCCTGGATTACCCTTCAGACAGTGGGTTGGGTTTTGTGGGACTTCACCTCACCAGCAATGCATTCCCTTTTGGATTATTTTTGCAATTTCGCAGTGCCTGGACTATTGTTGCTGCAGTTCCTCACGCCTGGATTATTTGTGTTTGCTGTTCCTTTCCCTGTGTTATTTTGTGCTACGGTTCTGCCCGTCTTCCTTTGTCCGCGGATGCGATCGCGCTGCCGTTCTGCCTGTGACTGCACCCACCATATGTATGTGTGTCTGTGTGTGTTGCCTCGGTGTTGCTATGGTACCCTCTGTGGCTAGCATTTCCCCTCGTGTCTGGCGATAGCTTTCCCCTCGCGGCCGGCGATAGCTTTTTCCCCTTGCGGCCGGCGATAGTGTTTCCCCTCGTGGCTGGTGATACCGATTCCCCTCACGGATGGCGATAGCTCTTCCCTCGCAGCCTATGCTTGTTCATCCTCGGTTCCCCGTGTTTTGAGTTTGCTGTGTTATTTCTTAGTTCTTGTATTATTATTATATTATCGTATTATTATCGTTGTTTCGTTGTTGTTGTTATTATGATTATTATTATCATTATTATTATTATCATTATTATTATTGTTTTTCTTATTTTTATTTTCATTACCCTTGTCAGCGTTGTTGTCGTTGCTGACCACTGGTGCCTTGTTTTTTGTGTTTTGGGGAACCTTATAATAAACTGTCTTTTGTTGAACTGGAACCCTGCTCATCCATAGTCCAACATGTAACAGTTACATGAAGGAATTGTGTATTTCCTTGTATGACAGTTAATTATGAACTTCAGTAATGAACCTCAGTTTTTCACCTTGGTTACACCTTGGGACCATAAATTGATCATGACTTACCATTCATGATGATTGTCAACAAAGGCTGACATTGGGCTGATCTGCACAGTGTAGGTGTCATTGGCAGAGTACTCAAAGAGTCCATAATATGGATTAAAGAGCTCACGGGACACTAAGAAGAAGAACTCCCTTGACGGGCCACTGTAGTCCAACCTGAGCAGCAAAAACAAACTACATAAATTTGTGGAACTGTTTTATAATTGACTTATCAGTTTAATTAAAATTATATTCTATTTAACATGTTTTACAAAGTTTACCATTATTTAAAGCCTGCACATACTGTATAATTATTTACATATTTGTCTCATTTGCGTTAGGTCATCAGGTCATTTATGCTGAAATACTGTAGCCTCAATAGCTGGATTGACCGCCACTTGAACTCTGTTTTTTGTTTTTCTACCTCTCTCCACCAAGTCACAAACATTACTGACACTGGAATGTGGAAAGGACCACTATATGGACAGACTCTTTACAGATTATTGACCACGATAACAAGCTAATACTCAAACCAACAGAAGAAATTTAGTACCCAGTTGTCGATAACCCCTGCATCTTACCATCGTAAACTAAGTCAATGTGTTAGTTTTAAAATAATTTCCGACACTCTCTACCCCGAACTCCCTCCACTCTAGGACAAGTCTGGCCTGACTTTTGCAAGAAAAACAAAGATGCCTTCCCACTTTTACGACACATAGATGTGCCTGTATCCAGACAAACTGGAGCCAGGAATGACAGCTCTGGACAAAATATGCCCCGAGGACCTCAGCATTTTTAAGACATATATTCTTAATATCAAAATTAACTTTTGTTGGGACTAGATTACCTCTGCATGGACCATTCAGCAAGAAAACACCTGAGAACTGCTTTGCAAAGAGTCCAAACACCCACACACACACGTAATTTGACCAGGGATATTCGTTCATATACATATATACACATGTCCCTGACTCCTCAGGTATTTTCATGTCTATTTGTTTAATGTCTTTAGTGTAATGACCATTTCATACTGAATATGGTCCAACTTTGTGTCGTAGTTAGGAAAGTACTAGCGTATAATCTATACAGAGCCTCTTGCATCAATCGGCTAGTGATTAATACTTATTCACACTTATAGAGGACCAGGAATGCAAGTTGTTATTAAGAGTGTATTGTATCCTACATCTGGTATTAATGATATCATTATTTGTCTAAGAAATAGCCAAAGTTTGTGCTGTAGTTTAGAATGCCTTAATTGTGTTATAGTTTGTAGATTCAAGGTGCTCTCGACAATCGGAACCTAGTAACTGAACTTTTGCAACTAAACCAGTAACTTTGAGGAATTTTGATTCTTGTGTGATACACTTAGACATCTTAGATACTACCGAACTACTATATATATTAATATAACTAATATATTAATTAAAAGTTATAGCCTCTGTATCGGTGCATATCAATCTACGGTGAAAATAAAGGACGCCCCCAAATTCTTACTGGCTGATCCAGGGCAATACCCCTGCCTTACATCCCTGATCACTTACGTCAGAGTGTGTACAAACACTTTGGCACAAAGCAGCATGAGTTAGTTTTCTTTTGATAGTTTTTTTTAAGAGCTCTGAAGTTTAGTTTTAGTTCTAAAGGTTTTCTTTTTCCAGCTGTCTTAGTAGTTCGGTAGTGCCGAATTAAAATTAAGCTAAAAAAGTAGCGAAAAGACCAACTAGCAAAGATCTCCTTCACACTCGACCACGTTCGTATATCTTAGCTTTCCAAATTTAGTGAAACGTGCTTGTGTAAAGTTCGTGTCAGACTTAGCATTTACCTGTGGCCAGGGTAAAGATTTGAGTGTGCGCGAACGCAATCTTTGAGAACCATGAGTCGACCGCAGCCTAAAGCTGGGAAGTATGCCTAATACTGGGTCACCTGAAGATATGGCCCGGAAAACCTCTGTGGTTACACGACTGCCTATGTGCATAACCGAGAAGCCAAGGGCCTACGCCATCGATAGGCCTTCTGAGCAGCTGTGTTCATCGGAAGATCAACATCACCCGCTCCACAATCCTGCCATCTTGGACAGGCGAGGCCCGGTTTCTATGTCCACAACCACTCACGGGTGACCACCAGGCGAGTACCATGTTATAGCTTGATTTGGGTCTCCGATTTTTGAACCTTACCTTTAGTTTTAAACCAAATTTCAACCCTAGACCTCCCTACGTTTAAGTAGTTTCCATTGAACTATATATATTTCACCACAGTTTATCTTACTAGTAACTCACCACAACATAATAAAATAGTTTATAACATTGCACCTGGGTAGTTACTACATAATTGATAGGTTGCACGTAGATACACCCTGTTAGTCATATTAAAACTGTGATATATATATATGCCGTCATTATTTCCTGATCTTAACTCTGTGATATACGTGTCATTACTTCAGATTGTCAGTTGGAATTTACCTTGTTTGCAGTTAATAAACTTGTTGTACCCTTTTGAATTTACTGCTTTGTGTGGCAGAGATTTTATTTATTTCAACCAAGGTCAAGAAAAGAACTGCAAACTCACTCTTCAGATCCAGACTGAATTTGCCCATATCGACTTCCTGATTAATTTAGCTCTTTCTTTTTCAACTGGTTTTCCAGATCCACCAGCCCCCAAACGATCCGGTGGTGCCCCGTTTGTTCATTAAAATTAATCAATCTATCAATCCTGCACTTTATCATCTACATGTTTACATGCCACTCCCACTTTACACATTTGCACATTTTCACTTCATTTTTAATTGATCTGTAAATAATAATATCCATATTATATATCGCGGTAATTTTTGTTCTACTTAATTTTGTACTAGTTATTTAGTTTTTATTATTGTTATTATTATTATTATTATTGTTGTTGTTGATTCATTGTATTTTTCTTTCTTTTTTTTTTCTTTTCTGTTTGGCATTCTTGGTGAGGAGCAAAGAAAGAATTTCATTGTACATGGAAAGCTGTTTCCTTACTGTGCAAATGACAATAACCTCTTTGAATAAAGGTGTAGTCATATTTCGCTACAATATGTAAAAAATTTTAAGGGTTCACAAACTTTCAAATACCATTGTATAAATAAGTGATACTTGACTTTCAAGCAAATCTAAACCACTAGAAACTTAATTTACTCAAATTTACTCACCCCTCTTCCCCCACAAAGCTGACACACATTTTGCTCCTCTGCAGGTCCTTACGTGAGTAGCACATGATCTGGTTAAAAGCATCTTCCAGAAGGTGATCTCTGCGAATGATCAGTCTGCAAATGGGACAACAATGGACATTTTATGGAGGGTTTGCAACCTACAACTTGGCCAAAAAAAAAACGAAGCCTTAAAAAACTAAAAGGCTGAAAAACAATCTCATGTTACAGTCCGCCATATTAAAGCGTCGGCAAACCGTGAAAACAAAAGAATAACAGGTTGGGGACCCAAATGCAGTTAGCTCCAGATGGAATTAATGAACCAAAATATAAATAACTAAAAGAAACGAAGGAATAAACTAAAAGGAAACAAAAACAAACCAATAAAGAAAACCCACGGCGTGAGTAGGAGAGGGCGGGGGCAAATCTCGCAGTCGCGAGCGAGGCTCAAAGCTGTCAGGAGAAGCCTGGTAAAAATAAACAAAAAAATTAACAAATGCTGGCCCTACGCTAGCATCTAAGGCCGTACCTTACTGGGTAATCTCCCAATTGCCCACCGTTGTACCGTTGTCCGTAAACAAACACAAAAGATATCGTCAAAAAAACGATCCAAGCCGGGTGAGGGCTGAGTCAGGTGAAAGCGATGGTGCGACACTGTGTGAGCCCAAGGGTGTGTTTAAACAGGCTCAACAACAGGTGTCGCCACTTTCATGATTAGTGCCCGGTACGGGCTGATGCATGCGCAATCAAACGGGGTGCTCACGCCACCATGTAGGGTCAACACTGGCCTCGAGCGGCCAAAGCGCCTGATATCTGAAGTTTTGTATGAAGTATCAAAGTTGAGCCAGGAAAAAAGTATGACATTTACTTCTGAAGAATGTTACATGCATAAGACTAAATGCAGAGTAGTATTGTTGTGCTACACTGAATTTGACTGGTACATAACATATATATGTATAATACAGAAAATATGGCCTAGAAATGGAAAACTTACTTTACTTTTCCCGGACCTTGCCCATAACCCTTTGTTTCTAACTTGCGGTAGAAGTTTCTTAGTTTGGCTTCAAAATCCCGTTTGTAAGGTGCAGGGGCACGAGCATTTGCCCTAGGAGTTCCTTTGTGTGAGTGAGTGTGTGAAAGTTAGGGAAAAATAGGGAAAGACAACAAAAGATAGAGAATTAAAGAGAATTAAAATGCTTTAGAAAAATACAATGTCTACATTTCCTTTTTACATTTTATATGTTATGTAAATATGAATATATAATCATTGACAAAAAATAACCACCCAGAGAGAAATGACAGACTTCTGCAAAACACGGCATGCAGTTACGTCTCAGGCAGACATAAAATTATTGCAGGTTTGGTCTGCTTAGACACTGGGTACTTCCCCTCTAAAAAGGCTCTCAGCGGCTACTGGGTAGTGTATCTCTTGCTGAGAGATGGTTGACTGCTAGACATGCCTCTACGATTCTGACAGATCCATGAGCCACAATTTGTAAGACATGCATGAGATCATTGAAATGTTTGGTCAGCTATGCAGACAGATGTCACTCATTTCTGTCAGACATGCCATGTGTGTCAAGTTATGGGTACCAAGTTATTCCACATTTCCCACCGAGACCGATTCTATAGGAGCCATTTGCCATCAATCCATTTTAGTTGACTGCATTGGTCCTTAATGAGTGCAGGAAAAACTAATTATGTGCTTGCTAGGCGTAGAACTTGTGTGTGTCATATTTCTTGATGAAGAAATATTATGCTCAAGATGGCTCTCACTCCATAGACCGTTGTTGCCTTTTGCAGTCCTGACAGTCAGTATCATTAGCCCTTAAACAGCAGAATACACCCCTGACTTTTACTTAGAGAACAGCTTTTTTTTGTTGTTGTTGTTTTTTGTTTTTGTTTATGACCCAGCTCAGATTTTTCTCTCTCTCTGTATGTCTGCGCATGTCATATGAACCTGAGCATATCAGTAGTTGCTGCCGTGACATGTGCAGCTTCTGTGTTTTCCAGCCTGCAGGTGGGAGAGATAGTGTGCTTTGTGTGTGGTGATGGGCACTACTGGATATTTTTCCCTTTTCCTATTCTGGCATACCAACCCCACACTGGGACGTAACAATATCTAACATTACCATGATCTTAATGCATTAATAAAGTTTTAAAACAAATATCACCTTAAAACATAATCAATAGCTTGGCTACTTGCCAGAAAGAAATCATGAATTGACTTAAACATGCAAAGTTATCAAAGTTTTAAATTGTTTATAAAAGAATTTATCATATTATTTGTAGAAAATATGATATTTTATACATGAGAATCAAGAGACACAAAGGGTACAAGGCCGAAGACATGGAGTAATACTGGGTCATGTGACCTCTCACCAGGGGAGCTTTGTGGGGAAGCATGACTGTAACTGGGGTGTAGTGCGGCATGGGTTGGCACATACGACATCACCTCCTCTTCAAATAGGCTGCAAGAAGAGAGGGTTCATGTAGCTTGTGTCAAACCTGGCATACATATATCTTTGCAAATATCATGACCCTTCTTGCTTACTATCTACTCTAATATACATGGTCTACACAAACGGAAATCAACCAAAGCTATTCCTTACACATGTGTAACTGTAATTCAACAACACACACAGACCTGAGCAGCATGACCAGATCTGCATCACTAGAAAGCCGGGCCAATCCAGGTGCCCCCTCATTGCGAATAAATTGTAACTTCTCTCTACAGATGCAAACACACAGTTACACAGTTACACACACAGTTTCCTTTGCAACAAGAAAAATGGTCCTCTGTTTTACACAACAAAGTCTTTAATGCAATCTACATTAATAGTCCATTAATAACAATACCCAATGTAGTTAACAGTGTCGATTATGATAACTAAGAATAAATTCCATATAATTTACATATATATTTACATTTAATTCTTGCATATATCATCTAAGCCACCCAAGGTGGATGGGTCCTTTTTTGAGTCTTGGTACTCTCAAGGCTTCTTCATTATGAGCTTTAGGGAGTTTTTCCTTGCCATTGTCACCCTAGGTTTGCTCAGTTTGAGATTGGGCTTAGATAATAGAAGATAATATAAAATTTGACTTGATTTGATTGGTGGTTATAAAAACATGTGACGCATTTGTTTGTCAAGCTTGGCATCCAAAAAAACTTAAAGCAATCATGTGATTGTTAAATCTAATATTATTAGATTTTTAGAAGTGGCGTTAAAGTGGAGTGACAAGGAAACTTACTTCAGGGTGTGGTTCCTCACAAGCTCTGGTTGCCTCTCCTGTAGGATCTCCAAGATGTTTGGTTGTCGCAAGAATGCCACAATCTTGTCACTGTAAGCTGTAGAAAAAGACATGGTGATTTTACATTGGCAACTCAAACTATATATGACAGGAAGTATTAATCTATTCCCTAAGCAGGCCTATAGTGGCAAAATATGGATCATATGTAGGCAGTACTTACATTTTCCAGCCTGTACATTTGCTAAAAAATATGTATATAGGTTACAAATATAGTGTAAAAGAAATAAAGTAAACTTATCAGTTTACACTTGTCGGTCATTAATTCTATCATAGTTTTCTTTGTGTTGCTCTGTTCAGTGATGCCTACTTTCATTGACAGTAACTGGAAGAATAAAATCATTAGTGAAATCCAACACTTCCAGCAGCAAAAATAAAAAAATGTTTATATTAACAGTCACAGCAAGTGAATTTGTGTGATTATTGTGCTTTAAGTTGAATACCCCAGCTCTAGGATATAGGTAGTTTATGAACCCTT
Source organism: Ancistrus triradiatus (assembly GCA_025084515.1). Taxonomy (NCBI): domain Eukaryota; kingdom Metazoa; phylum Chordata; class Actinopteri; order Siluriformes; family Loricariidae; genus Ancistrus; species Ancistrus triradiatus. The sequence continues at coordinate 148,315 of JAJAGP010000147.1, read as the reverse complement.
TCCATTTTACCTTTACTTCTATTTGAATCAAAAACTTTCTTTCCAGCATGCACATAATTTGAAATGGAATCTCTTTTTTCTAGTCTTATTTACCCATTGGCACCAGGTCTTGGTACTGGCCACGACTTGAACTAGCAAAAGAACTCGAAGGTCGAGGCTGCATGGGTGGACTCGGGGAGCGAGAGTCATCTGCCACCTGAAACATATGGCCCTTTGATTTTGGGAAAATGTTCCATTTTTTAATGAATACAATGTAGTTCATTGTAACCTATATGTGTACCTCTCCAGCACTGTGACTTCTCTGGCGGCTTAGATGCTGACGATGGGCCAAGAGGCCACTAGAACGTGAGCTTTGCAGGGGCAGTCGTGGATCAATAAAAGTTGTAGCCCGGCAATTGTGATCCACAAAGAATAGCTGTTGAGAAAGCACACATAAAAATCATATGTATTACAGTGGATGCTTTCATCCATAATTTATACAGCAGGGTGCTACATGTAAACCCGAAAGCATGTTTCTGATCTCTTGCTAACTGTATTTCTGCTATAATGTACCTGAGCCACTAACCTGCTATAACTAATGGCATTGAGGAAAATGGCAAAAGTAGATGGTATTATGAATGGATTCTTACTTCTACCTACCCACCTTTCACTTCCCTCCCATCTTTGAGTAACCTTAACTTTAATTTTATTCAGTGGTTATTCATTCAATTCATTTTATTCAATTACTTTCCTAGATGTAGCCATCGCACTAGCAAACTACAAAGCACTTCGCTGGGATAGAAACAAAACTCCAGTAAGAGCAAAGAATGCTCTGCATTACGTAAACAACTGGTGCATTAATTCCAAGGTAATTTTTGGATGATTTGGTGTTATCTAACAGTTAATGCAAACCTTTTTACCCCCTGCATGAGTTTACTGTTGTCATCGTAACAGCCATTTACCCTCCAATGAATGTATGCGCTAGCTTAGTATTAGGCTACCTGCCCTGTGCTATCTACTCACAAGAGCAGATTTTACCTAAACAGAGATTTTAAACACAGATTTAAATACATTTCTCCCAAAATATCGCCAACACATCAAATGTGAAAAATACACTGGATGAAGCTAATTCAAACATCAAGAACGCTTTCAGGACAACACTACTACCTCACTTAGGCCAGTTAGACCACAACTCCATATTCTTAAAGTCTCAGGAGAAAAGTTAAACCCACCACAAAGACTGAACAGACATGGTTTGAAGGAGCTTCCTCACAGCTGCTTTGAAAGGAGTAACTGACACTTTTGAGGATCAGGAATTGAAGACAGAGGAATTAATGTTTTTTTTTTTTTTGCTTGATACAAGCTGAAAGCAGTGGAGACAATCATGCTTGCTCCACCAGAAACATCCTCATTGTGCAGGAGCATGAAGTGAGATTGCTAAACCCAACAAAAGTTGCTAGCCCTGGTGCCTGTTTGTTTATTTAGTTCTGTTATTTTATTACCTTTTCTTAATAAATTATTATTTTTTCACTGGAACCTGCATATTCGTCTGCTCATGCCTCATCGCCCCGAGTAACACTTTATGACCTCGCCAACTATTACACGCCTTGCTCTTGGAGCGATCTTTGTTGGTTGACCACTCCTCGGGAGGGTAACAATGGTCTTGAGTTTCCTCCATTTGTCCACAATCTGTCTGACTGTGGATTGGTGGAGTCCAAACTCTTTAGAGGAGGTTTCGTAACCTTTTCCAGCCTGATGAGCATCAACAACTTTTTGCGAATGACAAACGCATGAACCGCCAATCGCGGATTCAAAAGGAAAAAGCGGAGCCGCTATGAGGCTAAATAGGGAAGGAAAATAATGTATAAAACACAAAAGCACGCGTCGAGGACATGACGCGGCTGAAAAAGCCCAAAAAGCGGTGGTAGGCCCAAGGAAGCCGCTGTGTGCTAAGGAGGCGTGCACAGGCGCAGAAGCGTGGACGAGCCGCAATCGCTGAAGCTGCTCTGAGAAAAGATGGATCTGTTGCAGTCACTGATCAGGAAAAGCAGCAGATTGAGAGAGCCATAGTTGGGAAAGCAAAGAATACATTATGGTAAGAAATCACATTAAGATAAACAAAACTATATAAACTATGAGCTCAACACACGGCAACATAAGAAAATGCAAGCAAACAAAACAAAACTAAGAAAACATCGGTATGACAACACATGCACAGCATTTAGAAAATATGCCACAAGTTCAGACCTTTTTGAATTTGCAGGACATTTTCTGAAAGTTTTGTCAAACTGTTTTCATGTTAGTGATTAGCTCTCGCAGTACTAAGTGTTCAAACCATAACTATACAAAACTAAGTAGTGAAATTGCTCAAATTGTCAATAAACTCTGTACATAAACATTTCAAAATTTTAGCAACTTCTGGTTACAGAGGCTTAAATTGTTTTTTTTTTTTGCATGTAACTCTAATGCCAGTTAATAAGCAAGAACTGTCAGATACATATATAAAACAGGTTCGCATATTGCAAAAAACCCATCACAGCAAGCAACTTTGGCTTGGTCTTGGCAGTAGTTAGGCGGAAGTCTTTCCCTCCTTCCTTATTCAAAGCCCTGCTTGGCCAGTACAACCTCAAAGAAGGATCTAAAGTGTGTTGTGGATAGTTAGTAACTACTTAAACTGTTTCTAAGACTGCTTTTAAAACTGTGATATTTATTCTAAGACATGTGATTGGTGGATCCTCCATGAGTCGAGGGCAAAGCAGAAATTCACCGAGTGTACTGGTGTCATTATCCAGGAGAGGGGACTTTACCTGTCTAACAGCGGTTTGCTTGGTGGATCTCCAGATGGCACAGTATCTGTATCAAGTGTCCTTGGTCAGCTAGAACCAAGACTATCAGACAGGCAGCAGAGAGTAAGGACTTTTTCCTGGAGATGGATGAAGTAACTGGTTCCCTGACCCTTAAAAAATTTCATAATTACTGGCATGAAATCCAGGGTAACCTACAACTGACCAGAGCTCATAGTTGTCACCTAATGGGCCATTTTCACAGAGAGCGATGCCGTATTTCCACTTTAGTTCAGCAGGGTAAACAGAGCGATGTCATTATGGAGTTCACCACAGCTTTGCATCATCTGCTAGAAATTTATTTTGCCGATGTTACCCGGATTATCGATGGTGGTTCGGTAGCACAAAAATCGAAAGGGCTTTCCCCCTTCTACGACAAACAGCTGATCAGGTCTGAAGTGCTGGCTACATACAAATGTACTGCCAAGAAGGATGGAAAAATTGGCACTTTCTTATCGCTTTATAGCGTTAATCCATTTGCTCTGTACATTTTTGCTTTTTGGGAAATCGTGAAAACTCTTGGGTCTTTTCTTTTAATGTTTGAGCAAAAGGGTACGCTGCAGTAGCACTTGCTTTGTTTCTCCATTTTGCTTATGTAGCTTAGCGACGCCGGTTACCCTGCTATTATTTGCTTCCTTGTTCTAAACCGGAAATGTGAAAAGGGCCCATTGTATGGGCTCCTCTTGACATCATCATCATCATCTTGCCCGTGCTCAAAGATCCAGCATCGTCTGTTAACATAGACACTCTGGAAACATTTTATAAAGACTGTTTCCTACCAAACATTTTGTCACAACTGTGTTAGCATCTGCTCTTGTAATTTAACTGCATTTATTATCTCATTTAGCAAATAGCATTTATGTATATATTTTTTGCATATAAAGAAAGAGTAACACCTATCAATTGTTACCCTTTAATAAACAAATTCTGCAAAACAAACGGTCATGAGTCAACATTATTCAGCAATTTAATACATAGACAATCAGTTAATTTATTCAATTTCACGGAGAATAGGTGTTTGTAAATTTGTAAGACATACACAGACTTTTAAAATCTTGTTAATTTTTTTTTAAACTGGTATGGAATATGGTCCAAAATGGTAAACAGTTTCAGCCTCTGAACGGAACGCTTCATGTGTATCCGAGCACTGGCGATTAATCTGTTATTGTTTGTTCCTCCTGTATAAACTGTCCATCAACAAGGAAGGATGGAATGTTCAGCAACACTCCCTCAGGCAAAATGTCCTGAATATTGAGGCCCTTGTCTGCCAGACCATGTCACCAGGTTGGAGATGTTGGAGAAGTCCACAGTCAGCTGTTATTGCATCGTCTGATGCACTCCCACCATACAGGTCACTGGCGAAGGTAATTACTCCATTGGGAGCCACACCAATTAGAGCTTTCAGCATGGTCTGTCCAAATTTGTACTGGCTGCAACCTCAGTGTAGTCGAGAACTATCCTACAGTTAGGAAAGGGCCGGAAGCAGTCTGGGTGTGACGTCGGATTCGTTGTTCTCCAGCATGACAACATACAAAATGTCATACAGTGCACAAGTGATGGTGGTGAAGATGTTGGTTACTGTGGCTGTGCTACAATTAAACCTTGTTGCAAGGTCTACATGGCCGCAATTTGGTTTCAGTTTCATTAAGGTCAGGATCAACGGATCAACTAGGGGCATAATTTGGCAGTCCAATCAGAGTGATACTGTAGCTTAAATTCAGAAAGAAGTGCTTCCAAAAACAGGACAGTAGCAGCATCAGGCAATCCAGTGCTATACTGGACTCTGTCAGGATCGGAGGAAATCTGCCTGAAGGAAAATGTTTGCTTCTGTTTCTCCAACTTCTCATTCTCCATTTGAAGCACTGCAAGACTTGAAGTATTAGCTGTCTGTGCAGTTTCAGCATCAGTTTGCTGTCCTGTCCCTTTATCCTCATCGCTGCTAGGACCAACATTTTGTTTCCTCTGTTTAGGGGTATCTCTGAGGTGGTCAGGGAACTGAAATGTCTTCCCCTCGTTCCAAGCAAAACATGATGGTCCAGCAGCTTTGCCATTGGGGAAATGGCAACTGCACACCCTGGAGTTGCAGTTTGGGGTGAAGTTTTCATGTCTGTACAAAGACAAGAAATTGATTATTACTTAAGGTGTTTATTGCTTATGTGCACAACAATTACAGTGGAGCAATCAAAGTCTGAGGTTTCCTCTAACAATAATAAAACAACTCTTGGAAAAAAAAGAGAAACACAAATTTAAGAAATAAAATTTTAAACATAGTAGGCAAGTTAAAAAATAATAGAACAGCACAGAGTGCATGTGCTAATGTTAGCTAGCTGACTAACATAATGAAATGTAAAAAAAAAATACTGAAATGAAAAAGAATACTATTTTTATTGATTTTTTTCCTTGCTTGGTACCTATATCACTGTGTTTTGACTGTCAGCTTGTCACTCAGACAGTGGCTTACTGTCTAGTTATTTTCACCTTAACTTGGCAATACAAATAAGCTTCTTACAACCTAAACACACAAATTAAAGTTTATAAGTAGAAACACCCTTCCGAACCGATATACAGCTCAAATAAAAGTTTACCCCACTTAGCTAGCTACCCCAAAGATAGCTAACTCTAACAATCACTAAACATTTTTCTTCATTAATTTAAAAACTGTAACTTACCTTATCACCTTGATCCATTTCTTCTTCTCTTTTTCATCACAAAGACAGCAGTAGAGTGACAACTGGGTAGTACCTTTGGACTCAGCTCAATTCAAACAAAGGGGAACACAGCACTGTAGCATGATGAAAACACAAGCGCCTCAAGGAATGGACCCGGAAACAGCATCATCGGAAGGTAGTTACGTCACGACTTAACAAGCGGATAGTAAGGAGCCAGTAGCACCAGAATCTGACCCTAACACACCGTATTACCTTAGCCATTAGCTTACCACCCCACTACTACAAAAGAGGGAAGTTACTATCTGTTCCTGAATACCTTGTGCCGAAGCGATACCAAATCAAAAGCCGCCGGTGCAAATACAAATGCAAAGGTGTGGCGAGAGACAATGCTCTCAAACAGCTTTAAATACCCGAACAGTCAGTGTCTCCAATCAGCCACAGTCAGTACCAATTTGACTCTGCACATGCGTGGGGGACCTGCAGACCTAAACCCAGCACTTTTACCATGCCGCCACTGCCCTCTAGTCTCATTAGGAACTGTGTGGTTCCTAATAGTTTGACATTTGCATGCTTTAACATAATAAACATAATAAAAATGCATTTTTCATGTTAATATATGTCATAATTTTATGATAGTTTTGTTCATTAGTTATTTATTGATAAAATAAAGCATGCAGTACTAGTCATTTTTGTTTTGTGTGCTTCATGCGGGATGACGTGTAGCTGTACTCACAGTCAACACAGACCTACTCTGTACAGCTTCCACAAACTGCTTTATGACATTTGTCACAAGGAGCTGGAGTTTTATTTTGCTTGCAGTGTCTTCACTTAACACTGCTTAATATTCTTCATTATCTGCTGCTGTGGTAGTCTGGGATAACGGGATGTTTTCAGAGGTAAACAGTAGCCGCATTGTCATGGTAATAAAAGCTGACTTGGGGAGAAGAGACGCTGTTCTGGTCTGCCTCCCAGCCAAAATGCCACTTGTGAACGAAACACAATTCTGACTGACACAGAAAATTTATGAAGCAGTGTTGTGCATAGGCTAAATGGTTCTTTCACAGAAATAAATATGATGCTCAGAGAGATATACACTGTGTTTACTGTGTTTGGCTTGAGTAGAGGACACACCATATTTATGTCACTGATCACTGATTGTGCAAGTTCTCCTACGTAGAAAGATGAGAGAGGTCTGTAATTTTCATCATAGGTACACTTCATCTATGACAGGCAAAATGAGGAAAAAAAACTCCAGGAAATGACATTGTAGGATTTTTAAAGAATTTAATTGTAAATTATGGTGGAAAATAAGTATTTGGTCAATAACAAAAGTTCAACTCAGTACTTTGGAAGATAACCTTTGTTGGCAATGACAGAGGTTAAACGTTTCCTGTAAGTCTTCACCAGCTTTGCACACACTGTAGCTGGTATTTTGGCTCATTCCTCCATGCAGATCTCATCTAGAACAGTGATGTTTTGGGGCAACACAGACTTTCAACTCTCTCCACAAATTTTCTATGGGGTTGAGGTTTGGAGACTGGCTAGGGCACTCCGAGACCTTGAAATGCTTTTTACGGAGCCACTCCATTGCCCAAACAGTGTGCTTGGGATCATTGTCATGCTGGACGACCCAGCCACGTTCCATCTTCAATGCTCTCACTGATGGAAGGAGGTTTGGCTTAAAATTTCACGACACATGGCCCTGTTCATTCTTTCCTTAACATGGATCAGTCGTCCTGTCCCCTTTGCAGAAAAACAGCCCCAAAGCATGATGTTTCCTCCCCCATGGTTCACACTAGGTATGGTGTTCTTGGGATGCAACTCAGCATTCAAACACTACAAGTTGAGTTTTTACCAAAAAGTTCTATTTTGGTTTCATCTGACCACATGATATTCTCCCAATCCTCTTCTGGAACATCCATATGCTCTCTGGCAAACTTCAGACGGGCCTGGACATGTACTGGCTTAAGCAGGTGGACACGCCTGGCACTGCAGGATCTGAGTCTCTCTTAGCATAGTGTGTTACTGATGGTAGCCTTTGTTATTTTGGTCCCAGCTCTCTGCAGGTCATTTATCAGGTCCCTCCATGTAGTTCTGTGTTTTTTGCTCACCGTTCTCATGATCATTTTGACCCCACAGGATGAGATCTTGCATGGTGCCCCACATCAAGGGAGATTATCAATGGTCTTGTATGTCTTCCATTTTCTTACAGTTGCTCCACAGTTGATTTATTCACACCAACCTGCTTGACTATTGTAGATTCACTCTTCCCAGCCTTGTGCAAGTCTACACTTTTCGTCCTGGTGTCCTTCGACAGTTCTTTGGTCTTGAGTTTGGAGTCTGACTGTTTGAGGCAGTGGACAGGTGTCTTTTATACATATAGCGAGGTCAAACAGGTGCCGTTAATAAAGGTAATGAGTGGAGGACAGAAGAGATTCCTAAACAAGAAGTTACAGGTGTGTGAGAGCCAGAAATCTTGCTAGATTTTGGGTGACCAAATACTTATTTTCCACCATGATTTACAATTAAATTATTGAAAAATCCTACAATGTGATTTCCTGTGATTTTTTTTTCTCATTTTGTCTCTCATAGTTGACGTGTACCTATGATGAAAATGACAGACCTCTCTCATCTTTCTAAGTAGAACTTGCACAATCAGTGGCTGACTAAATGCTTTTTTGCCCCACTGTGTATATATATATATATATATATATATATATATATATATATATATATATATATATATATATATATGAATGACATTTTTGTAACGGCACTTTTGGTGTCTTTCAACACATTATACATGCTCGGGACCATGTGTACATTTTGTTCTTACTTACTTGTTAACATTTTGTGACTACGAACATTTTCAAGAATGTGGTCATGTGTGAAAAAGGTGTTGTATGAACGGTTTACATGCAAATTCGTTCTGCTGAAGTTTCTTGAATGAGGCCCTTAGTGTAGTAGTTTAACGTTTTTTAAGCAAATTAGCATGTTGAATTCATTAAATCAAATAAAAACTAGCTAATGGATTCTTGTATTTGTTGTAAAGTTCAACCAGTTTGTAAATTTATACAGTAAGAAATTACATTGTTTAATAACAACATGTTTTTAATAACAACATGCACTTCTTGGATAAGTAATCTTTAAGTTTACACATGGAATTAAATGATTAATTACTGTGGAAATAAATGATTTTATGCTTAAGTTTTATTTAAAAGTTAAATAAATATGTCTTTCTTCCAGCACTTTGCCTTAAAATTAACCACTAAATAAGACAAAAGTTTAGGTTTTCATTATTAAAATTCCCCATTCAGTATAGTGGGAAATCTGTTCAGGGTTAGACTGAAGTACACAGATATTCAGTTTCACAGAATATTTGATCTTTATAATACGTAAGGCTTGACAGATATGATCTTCTTACTTAGGACTCGCACATACCTACAAACTAAAACACACAAACACACCTTGCCAGTATGGTCATGTTTCATCTCCCAACCACGAGGCAACTCCAGCTGTTTATTGGCAAACAGGTTGAGGAAGGTGACCAGGTCTCGGTTGTGCTGGTAGCGCTCAAAGTGCTGCACATCCCGCCGAACTCTACTGATCATGTGCTTCAGACATGTGCTACTTGTAAACATGCGATAGGCACTCTAGAAGAAACATTGAAAGATAAAATCAGTAAGATAGAGGACAATTTATGAAATTTATTCTGAGTTATAAAGACTACTTCTCAAGTGGTCAATTTATTGGGTAAACCTACCCTCTAGCTTTTTTAGACCTCCACTGGCCAGATGTTATTTGACTGGAATAACATTCTCAGCATAGCAGTTACACTGATATGTTAGTGTGTAGCCACTTCATTAAACACCTGCATTGTTGGTACTGCCTGTAGTCCTCTAATATTGTAATCTTCGTCTAGTCCTTCAGCAGTGTAACTTTCTGACCACATGATGCTGTTGACTGGATATGTTTGGTCGGTACACATTACAGCAAAACAGTACATTTGTGCAGCTCCACATAGACTACTGTGTCACTAGCACTGTCAGTGTCAGTGCTGTGCTGAATGATTCAACACCCACAAAATATGTTATTAGTGGGAGTCCTATTGCAGCTGAAATGGGAAAGGGGGAAGTGCACTCTACCTATAGGGTAGAGGCACCTAATAATTTGGCCACTTAGCATAAATTAATACTAGCAGAAAGGACAAAATGTGCTTTCTTGAAATAAACACGAAATACCAAAATGGGCAGAAATTATGTCCTATTTATATGTACAGTTTTGTACAATGCCGACACAAAGACTCTAATCAAATATTCAACTGAACAAAAATTACATGATTTTCTTCTTCTTCTCGATATTTTTTTAAATAAATGTGTTCATTAGATAAAGTAACGGTGCATATTCTTTTTCCAGCCTTTTCAGCCTGGCGCCATGCCAAGGAGCGCCATGCCAGCCAGACGGTGACATCATGCAGCATACAGTGATGCACACCCGCTGCTTTTGCTGTTCTCTGCATAATGGTTTATATTTCTGCACTCTGATAATCCTGCTGCACTCTGACACACATCTGCTATGCTCTTAGTCCCTTGCCGCTCGCTGATTGAATAATATTTTTCATCCGTAACATCACAGTCAAAAACTTTTTGCACCAGAGTCTGCACCGTTACCTGTCACTACAAGTCTACGGTATTTCAGCTAATGTATCTGGCAACATTCTATATGTATTAAGTATATTAATAACCTTATAATTAATTGACTTTTAGGAAATGTGTTTAGTATATATTCAAATTCTAATTTATAACATCTGTAGTGACAGGCCACAGAAAATAGTGGAATAAAATTGAGCTGCACATTTTGTTAAAGTGACTAGGAAAGAGGTTGGTGATAACAAATGTTTTTAAATACATCATACATTTTAAATACTTTTTAAATACACACAGGATTAAACATTGATTAAAACTAAACAGAGGTACAGTATAAAATGCTGAATGTATCTGTATTAAAGTTTAAGGTGCCACTACTAACTTAAATCCCTCAGGCCCCAACCTCCTACCTGCCCACAGAACATGGCCGACGTCCTGTCTGTGCTACCCTCCTGCCCAGCTGCTTTTTTACAGACTGTAACTTTCATTAGAAAGACCAAAAGTGTCAACATATCTCCACTGGGTAGTGTTGGATGGCATGGCCGGTTCAATGGCATGAACCGGTGTACTGCCCACAACTACCATTAGGTAACTACAACTTAGCTACGGTAATCATAATGCCAGTGGAAACTCCCCACCAGGATGGTGAGACAAATGTGTGTGTGTGTGTGTGTGTGTGTGTGTGTGTGTGTGTGTGTGTGCTTGCTGTACTCACAGGGTTAGAATGCAGCACAGTGAAGAAGTCAGGACTGGAGAGGAACTTGGCACCAGGAGATTGAAGCAACAGAGTAAGACGCGAGTGTGAGGTGTTGTGAGCAAATAAGCCTTCTCTATGATAGTCTAGCAAGAACACATAACACAATTATTAACGCACATAACACATAACACAGAATTATTATAACCCTTAGTAGAGGTGCGTAAAAAAGTCATAAAATGTATCCTATTCAATCCTCTACTCATTTTAATTAAATTGAATTGAGAAATTAGTTTACAAGTTAGTTTTAACAACAAATTAAGATTTTTTGAATTGTTCATTCTAAAGAATTAAGCTCCATTCAATGAACAAAGGTTCTGGCTTAATGTCATTCACACTTGAAAACATATAAATGTGAGATCATTGCTTGTAAAATATACCCAGCATTTTGAGTGTCAGCTTTCACTTTCACTCCCAAGCGCAAGTGTGAAATGAGCTATAGACAGCAACTGGCAACTAGTGTAACTTCTCTTACTAACCTGAAATGGAGTGGGCCAGCAAGTCTGTGTCCTCAGACTGAAAGTCTGTACTCTGCTCGTCAGAGCTCCTCTCACTTGTAATTGTTCTACGGATGCTCTGATACCTATTACAGAGAAGAATTCAAACTATGAACCAAAAAAGAATATTTGAAGTTTAAAAGCCATTAACTTTTTTCCCCACATAAAATAAATGAAAAATAACTAGTTACATTGTCTTTTGCCTTGTGAGTAGTTTATAGAATTGTACTAGACTGAACATGGTGCATCTCAGACCTGCGGTTGAGCTGTTCCATCTGTTGAATGGAGCTAGAGTGGGCCAGGCCCTGAGGAGCAGGAGGGCCAGTAGGTCTCTGCCATGTGGTGGTCCGGTTCACATGATCCACAAAGAAGATACGGCCATGACTGTCAATCCTTGCCTCCCAATCTGCAACATGTTCATAGACAGGGTTAAAAAACTGAATTGGCAGAATTAATTTAATTGATTGCTGATGAGCTCTTTGTGTGCTGAGGGGATAAATCACTGCATATGTCTTTGCAAGAAGCAACATGCTAGCAATTTACATTATACAGACATGCAAAGACCCTGACTTTCATCGGTGCACACAGCAGTGCTACTTTGGATTATTTAATTCTTTAAATATTTAACACTAGAAGGCTCTCTGAAGTGTGAATGAGTGTGAGTGTGTGTGTGTGTGTGTGTGTGTGTGTGTGTGTGTGTGTGTGTGTGTGTGTGTGGATGTGTGTGTGTGTGTGTGTGTGTATGTGTGTGTGTGCGCGCACGCGCCCCGCAATAGATTGGCTCCCTGTATGGGGCTGCTTCCCATCTTGCTTGCTCTATGCTGGCGGTTGAGCCCTGGCTCCCTGCAACCCTGAATTGGATTTAGTAAGTATGAATAAATGAATGAACTTTGGGGGAGTATATTTTCAGTCAGCTTATCTACAGCAACTGTCAATTTACCAAAGTGAAAAAAGCCATAAATACTTATCTAGTAGCTTTGAGCTGCATCACTTGTTTGTGAATGGTATACACCTCATTAATCAACTGGAGATATTGACTGTATCCTTATTCACAGTGAACATTACTGTCAATTACAGCTAAACAGTCAATCACAATACCTGATGACATTCTTAGAGACTCCTTTAAATCTGTACTATGCATTTTATTTCAGTTTCTCAAGCAAAATTCTAGGGTATAACAAATACTAAATAATAAAATAATGCTTGAATAAATTAATAGATGTGAACAAAAACATGCAGACAAACATAAACACATACACACACTCACTGGGTGGTAGGGGTTCATCCACACGCTGGTACCGATGTATATCTTGTCTTACAGAGGGAAGCGAATGAACCTGCTGATGTCCATTGGGTTGGGATAGACCTGTACAACAGTCAAGTTCATAAAATAATTATCATCAAGAAGCTAATGTGTGATAGTCACACACTGTAGTATATTTTACATTTTTCATACAGTTAATGTATAATTTACAATAGAGCTACCAATAAACCTATTACATAACAATGGACATTGAATTCAATAAAATGGTGTTTTAAAGTTAAAGTTAAACCTCTCAGAGGAAATTGTCTTTTGAATAAGTTGAAGAAATGAAATTAAGTTTTGTCCATACTGAACCTTGCGAATTTGAATATATTCACTGATGTTAAAAACAAAAGTGTTGTTCCGGAATTCCAACGTGTTGAAACGTGCTTAACCACCATTACTACCAGAAATTAGAAAACTAAAATGAACCTCTTGACAGCACAGCAAGAATTTTTCGTATCACATTTGAAAATATCTATTATAATACTGTATATGGTGAATCTATCACTATCTATAATTTTTAGTTCTCTATGTTTCAAGTAGAATAATTAAACTAAATAATATAAATTGTTAGTTTAAGCATGATTAGTTTAAGCAAAGCATGATTAGTTTAAACAAACCATGATGTATCACACCCATGCCTCACAGTAGGTATGGTGTTCTTGGGATGCAACTCGGCATTCTTCTTCTTACAGTTGAGTTTTTACCAAAAGGTTTTATTTTGGTTTCATCTGATCACATAATATTCTCCCAGTGTTCTTCTGGATCATCCATATGCTCTCTGGCAAACTTCAGACGGGCCTGGACATGTACAGTACTGGCTTAAGAAGGGGGACACGCCTGTCACTGCAGGATCTGAGTCCCTCTCGGCATAGTGTATTACTGATACATCTATCTTATATATCTTATGGAGGGACCTGATGAATGACCTGCAGAGAGCTGAGACCAAAATAACAAAGGCTACCATCAGTAATACACTATGCCGAGAAGGACTGAGATCCTGCGGTGACAGGCGTGTCCCCCTGCTTAAGCCAGTACATGTCCAGGCCCGTCTGAAGTTTGCCAGAGAGCATATGGATGATCCAGAAGAAGATTCAGAGAATATCATGTGATCAGATGAAACCAAAATAGAACCTTTTGGTAAAAACTCAACTGTAAGAAGAAGAATGCTGAGTTGCATCCAAAGAACACCATACCTACTGTGAAGCATGGGTGTGATACATCATGCTTTGGGGTTGTTTTTCTGCAAAGGGGACAGGACGACTGATCTGTGTTAAGGGAACAATGAATGGGGCCATGTATCGTGAGATTTTAAGCCAAAACCTCCTTCCAGAAGTGAGAGCATTGAAGATGGAACGTGGCTGGGTTTTCCAGAATGACAATGATCCCAAACACACCGCTCAAGTAACGAAGGAGTGGCTCTGTAAAAAGCATTCCAAGGCCCTGGAGTGGCCTAGCCAGTCTCAAGACCTCAACCCCATAGAAAATTTGTGGAGGGAGTTGAAAGTCCGTGTTGCCCAGCAACAGCCCCAAAACATCACTGCTCTAGAGGAGATCTGCATGGACAATATACCAAAATACCAGCGACAGTGTGTGCAAACCTGGTGAAGACTTACAGGAAATGTTTGACACCTGTTATTGCCAACAAAGGTTATGTTACAAATTATTGAGTTGAACCTTTGTTATTGACCAAATACTTATTTTCCACCATAATTTACAATTAAATTCTTTAAAAATCCTACAAAGTAATTTCCTGGATTTATATATATATATATATATATATATATATATATATATATATATATGTATATATCTTTATACATATATTATATATATATATTATGTATATATTATAATATTATATATATAGATATATAGATACATACATACTTCTGGCTCGTCCACGTGATCTTTAGAAAACTGTAGACGAACAGCAATGTTAGTTCTTTTGGAGAGCAGTGGCTTTCTCCTTGCAACTCTGCCATTGTGTTCAGTGTTTTTCTGATGGTGAACTCATGAACATCACATTGACTAATGTTAGAGAGGCCTTCAGTTGCTTAGAAGTTACCCTGGGGTCCTTGTGACCTCGCCTACTATTTTCACACCTTGCTCTTGGAGTGATCTTTGTTGGTTTGGACCACTCCTGGGGAGTTTAACAATGGCACTTGAATGTCCTCCATTTGTACACAATCTGTTTGACTGCGGATTGGTGGAGTCCAAACTCTTTAGAGATGGTTTTGTAACCTTTCCAGGCTGATGAGCATAACAAATCTTTTTCTGAGCTCCTCCGGAATCTCCTTTGTTCGTGCCATGATACACTTCCACAAACATCTGTTGTGAAGACCAGACTTTGATAGATCCCTGTTCTTTAAATAAAACAGTGCCCACTCACACCTGATTGTCATCCCATTGACTGAAAACACCTGACTCTAATTTCACCTTCAAATTAATTGTTAATCCTAGAGGTTCACATACTTATGTCTCATTTTATATATATATATGTATGAAAAAGTTTTGGGCACCCCTGATAATTTTCATGATTTTTTTTCTTTATAAATCATTGGTTGTCCAGCTCAGCAATTTCAGGTAAATATATATCATATAGCAGATGAACCACTGTTGGATATTTGAGAAGTGAAATTAAGTTTATAGGTTTTACAGAAAGTGTACAGTATTATTCCAAACACAATTAGGCAGGTGCATAAATTTGGGGCACCCTTGTCATTCGAATACCTTTAGCACTAATTATTGGAACACAAAATTTGTTTTGTAAGCTCATTGACCCTTGATCTACATTAACAAGTGAATCCAAACTATGAGAAAGGGTTTAAGGTGGCCAATTGGAAGTTTTTCTCCTCTTTGCATCTTCTCTGAAGAGTGGCAACATGGGAGCCTCCAAAACAACTCTCAAATGGCCTGAAAACCAAAGGTTGTTCAACATCATGGTTCAGGGAAAGGGAAAATCTCTCTCAGAGATTTCAGCTGTCAGTTTCCACTGTGAGGAACATAGTGTCACTGTTCATCGTTCAAACTATACAGCGCACTTTTGCACAAGGAGAGGCTGTATGGGAGAGTAATGGACAGAAGAAGGTACTTTTCTGCAGACACGCCACAAACAGAGTCCACTTGAGGTGTGCTACAGCACATTTGGATAATCCAGCTTCATTTTGGAATAAAAGTGCTGTGTACTGTGAAACTAAAATTGAGTTATTTGGACATAACAAGGAGCGGAAAAGGAACACAGCATCCCAAGACAAACACTTGCTACCCACAGTAAAATTTGGTGGCGGTTCCATAATGCCCGCGGGACTGTGTGGCCAGTGCAGGTACTAGGAATCTTGTTAAAATTGAGGGTCGCATGGATTCCAGTTAATATCTCCAGATTCTTAAGAACAATGTTCAAGAATCAGTGACAAAGTTGCACCGAGGCCAACGACCCCAAACCCTGCTCATAATCTACTAAGGCATTCATGCAGAGGAACCAGTACAACGTTCTGGAATGGCCATCTCAGTCCCCAGACATGAATATTACTGAAAATGTGGGCTGTCCATGCTTGGAAACCATCAAAGATGACTGAACTGGAGATGTTTCTAAAGAAGAATGGTCCAAAGCACCTTCAACCAGAATCCAGACTGGAAGCTGTAGGAAGCGTTTAGCGGCTGTTATTTCTACAAAATGAGGATCTACTAAATATTGATGTAATTTTTCTGCTGGGGTGCCCAAATTTATGCACCTGCCTAATTTTGTTTGAATAATTACTGCACACTTTCTGTAAATCCTATACACTTCATTTCACTTCTCAAATATCACTGTGTTCATCTGCTATATGATATATTTAACTCAAGTTGCTGATCTGAACAACCAATGATTTATAAACTAAAATCATGAAAATTATCAGGGGTGCCCAAACTTTTTCATACGACTGTATACTATATACATTATATTACATATATATATATATATATACACACACACACACACACATATATATATATATATATATATATATATATATATATATATATATATATATATATATATATATATATATATACGTATATATTCCAGATCTAATGCACAAGCCAGATTTTACATTTTATTATGCAACACATTAAATTCAGTTAACAGTAATGAAATGAATGAATATTTATTAAATATAACTTTGTTCCCTGCAAATCATGTCTTGACTTCTTTATACTGTATTGAACAAAATCAACAGAACAAGTACTGACAAACTGACTGTGATCTTGTCTGTGACATTATCTGTAATTCTTCCATCAACCAGGGTAAAACAAATTCTTTTGAAAAAATGTTTGTCTCCAAACATAAAGTACAAGAAACATTCCCTTAATACCCTTAATACTAAGTTTTAGCACTCATTTGTCTGCCATACTTTCTTTCATCTCCCACAACCTTGTACTTGTGATGCCTTCTAGGTTTGATAGATTTGATTTTTTGTAGTTTTAGATTCAAAAACTCCTTTCAAGTTTATTCATATTGATTGAAAGCAGTAGAAAGCCAGATTACAATGGGTGTAGTTGTTAATAGCATAGCTGTAAAAGGTATAATTTGAAATTTTACCTGGATCTGTGCTTGTCTCTGAAGCAAAAGAGTCCACAGATCCACCCTCTCCTGAATGTATTAGCTCCTCTTCATCATCCTCCTCCTGTGACACACCTGCTGTTGCCTCTAGGCTCCACCTCCTCGACATAGTGTCCTCCTCCACCTCATCTTCATCCTCATTGACTAATAGCCCTGGGGGTGATGTGTCCAGTTCAAGATCATCAATTGGAGGAGGTTCACCTCCAGTATCAATGACCTCACATGTTGTAGGTGGACCATCAGAGAGATCTTCTCCCCCAGGATCTATAGCTGTCTCTGCACCCTGTTCTGGCTCCTTGTAGGATGAACAGAGTTAAAAAGTTAAAAATCATTATTAGTTTAACTTATCAAATTTTACAGTCATATGTCATATGTCCCCTCTAGAAAAAAAAATAAGGAAATGTAGTGGACATAAACAGATGGGTCTAACAATATTTTAAGACTACTTTAGCTAAGCTACTTAAACAAAGTACCTTTTCACTAATACACACAGATGAGCCAAAACATTATGATCACTCACTGATTTTTTTTCAATTAAAAAACATAAAATAAAAAAATTATGTTTAGTATCTCATTACAATTGCACATGTCAGCATTTGACAAATTTCAGATGCGTCATGATTGGTGTCATGACTGATAGAAATGAGAGGCAAATTCAGATATATTATTCAAAAGATGTTTAATAGGACTAACACAGGCAAAAGGCAGAGCCAATAAAACAGTCCTGAGTTTAAAAAAAAAAGAAACAGTCCTACCAGGCAGAATATCCAGAAACACAAGACAAAGCGGGGTCCAATAAGCAAACCAGAATGCTCAGTAACAGGGTGTGCACACAATGAGACTTCACAGTGGGTGTTTCAGTTAAAAGGCTTTAACTGTCCACAAATCAGGTGACAGAGAAACAAAGTGTGTGATCAGAAGGTTGTCAAATCAGAACAACTAAAGGAAGGGCCATGTAAGAGTCAAGAATGAAGGGAACTGGAGTCCAAAAGTGACAGGACCGGGCTGGTGACACTACCCAACCCAAGAAGCCCATGATGAGTGTGGAGGCTTCTTACATGGATGGGACAAAC
The DNA here is from genome assembly GCA_025084515.1 of Ancistrus triradiatus. Taxonomy (NCBI): domain Eukaryota; kingdom Metazoa; phylum Chordata; class Actinopteri; order Siluriformes; family Loricariidae; genus Ancistrus; species Ancistrus triradiatus. The sequence continues at coordinate 129,945 of JAJAGP010000147.1, read as the reverse complement.
CCTTACAGGAACGGCTGTGTGGCCTAGGGGCTGGATGGTCTGCGTATTCAGTATGGAAGGCCTGAATCACTCCTCCAATGTGCAAAATTGCCTTTAAATGAGAGCAGTGAGTGGGAGAGCAATGAAGCTGAAGTTTCTATTGAACCTCCTATAGAGGGCCAAGGGTGGCGCCAACATAACGGCATACCTGCTGCATTTGTAAGTCCTCCCACAGCCTGTGCTGGAACAGGGAGATAAGGACTGCCTCGTTAAATCATTGCCTCCACCATCCTAAATTCAATTGCATAGTTTGCTCCAAGACAGGTTCCTGGGTGAGGTGCAGTAGGAGCTTCCTGCTGTCTTGACCACCACGAGGATTGTTGAGGACAGCTCTAAAAGCTTCTGTAATCATAAAGCCATTGTAATCAATCAATTCTCTCCTTGTTGAGTCCAGGTATTGTTTACCCAGGCAAGGGCTTTACTAGTTAGTAGGGAGAATACTAGCATGATGCCACTGCTGGCTGGTTAGTTGGCAAAATATAGTGAACATTGTAAGAGGAACCCTGATAGCCATCTGGGTCACCATTATACTTTTCAGCAAGGGTGTTTTTGATCGCTGGGGAGCTTGGGCAAAACTTAGGTGGCATCATGGTGAGCCGGGAGACCGTGAGTGAGTCCCTGGACAGCTGGGATAAGCAAAAGCCTGCTGCTGGGACTGCAGCTCCATGATTGACCATGAGATTGCTGCTATCTGCTGCTGCCACCATCCCAGCAGCTAACTATGTGCAGCAACTGGGTCTAGAGAAAAAGTAGCCTCCGCCATTTCCCTCCCTCCGCAATCTTTCATGATTGGCAGAAATGGGAAGTGAATGCAGAGAGCTGATTCAAAATATGTTTAATAGAACTACCAACGGCAAAAGGCAGAGCAAAACAGAGTCAAAAACAGTCCAGAGCTCAACAACCAGAGAAACAGTCCTACCAGGTGGAATATCCAAAAACACAAGGCAAAGCAGAGTCCAGTATACAAAGCAGAGTTCATGGTTGTCCATGGTTGTCATCATCATATTCCTGGCACTTGTCCCGCCGGATGTGGAGTCTGCCCACTGCCATTTGATGCGACCGAGAATACTCCAGCCGACGCGTCGCTCCATCTGTCACCAGGGACCACACTCAAACCAGGCCAATTTAGTGTAATCAATTAACCTAACTTGCATGTCTTTGGACTCATAACTAGGAAAGTGAAGCGATATGCTGGGCTAGTAACGAATAACATGAAGTGATTTGAAGGGGCCTAGAAATTAGGTAGAAATCACGAGACTTAGAAAAGAGATTGGGGTGCAAGAAGGTAGAAATAGGAGAAGAGAAATGACTAGAAGATGAGAAACAGGTGCAGATGATAGAAGGTTGGAGAGAGGGAAAGTGGTAGAATGTGCACGTGGTGAGTGCCTCCGACCAACGGAGTTCGTGATAGAGCTAGGACTCCAATGATGGCCCCTCGGAGTCTCCATGGGATCTGGCGGTTTCCTCTCCGGACGACAGCTGGGATTCCAGTAAGTCCCACCCTGCTGTGCAACAGCACGGCCATCCCAGAATCAGACGATGTCGTGACGGTGTCCAGCGCGGAATTTGTCTGCCTGTTTAACCCAGGAACAGGCATTGACATTACCAGCTCAGGAACAGCCCTCCTCCTGACTGATCTTGGAAGGAGGGTCGACTGGCTCCGGGACAGACGATCTCGGGACAGGCACAGGGACAGATGATCTTGGGACAGGCACTGGGACGGATGACTCCAGGACAGGCATTGGGATGGATGACCATGGCACAGGCACCAGAACAGATGACCTCTTCACAGGGACTGGAACGGACAACCTCAGCACAGGCAGTGGAATGGACAACCTTGGGACAGGGACCAGGACGGACGATCTCGGCACAGGCACTGGGTCAGACGACCTCAGCACAGGCACTGGGACGGATGACCTCAGCACAGGGACTGGAACGGACGACCTTGGCACATGGACCGAAACAGATGACCTTGGCACAGGGACCGGAACGGATGACCTCGACACAGGCACTGGAACAGACAACCTTGGCACAGGAAACAGGATGGACGATCTCGGCACAGGCACTGGGATGGATGACCTCGGCACAGGGACTGGAATGGACAACCTCGACACAGGGACTGGGACGGACGACTTCGGCACATGCACTGCGACGGACAACCTCAGCACAAGCACTGGGACCGATGACCTCAGCACAGGCACTGGGATGGACAACCTCGGCACAGGCACTGGAATGGACAACCTCGGCACGGGCACTGGAACGGATGACCTTGGCACAGAGACTAGGATGGATGACCTCGGCACAGAGACTGGGATGGATGACATCGGCACAGGGACTGGGACGGACGACCTCGGCACATGCACTGCGACGGACAACCTCAGCACAAGCACTGGGACCGATGACCTCAGCACAGGCACTGGGATGGACAACCTTGGCACAGGCACTGGAATGGACAACCTCGGCACGGGCACTGGAACGGATGACCATGGCACAAAGACTAGGATGGATGACCTCGGCACAGAGACTGGGATGGATGACATCGGCACGGGCACTGGAACGGACAACCTCAGTACAGGGACGGGGCAGATGACCTTGGCACAGGGACTGGGACGAATGACCTTGGCACAGGCATTGAATGGGTGACCTTGGGACAGTCTCGGGCACAGACGACCTTGGGACAGTCTCGTACACAGATGATCTCTGGACAGTCTCAGGCACAGAAAGACCTCTGGACAGTCTCAGGCACAGAAAGACCTCTGGACGGTCCCAGGCACAGACGACCTTAGGATGGTCTTGGGAACAGACAACCTCTGGATGATCTCTGGGACGGGTGACCCCAGGACGGACTCTGGGACAGGCGACCCCTGAACGGACTGTGGAACGGGCAACCCCTGGACAGACTCTGGGACGAGAGATCCCTGGACAGACTCTGGTTCAGGTGACCCCTGGACGGACTCTGGGATGGGTGACCCCTTAATGGACTCTGGGATGGGTGACCCCTGAATTGATTCTGGGACAGGCCGTCCCTGGACGGACTTTGGGATGGGCGGCCCCTGGACAGTCTCAGAAACAGATGACCCCTGGATGAGCAGAGGATCCAACAAATGGCGAGCAAACTGGGAACTGGGGCACAGGCAGACGGCTGGTGGGGCTAAGGAGACACTTGGCTCATCCTTGAGAGGAGGACCACAAACACCCCTGAGTGCCTCCAAGAACTGATCACAAGTGACAACTCAGCATATTCAGAGCTGGGGGTAGAGACTAAAGTAACGCAGCTCTGGGTTGCCATTGAAAATTTCGGTAAAGCGATCTCGATGGCTGAGTGCGGAGTAGCAGCCAGCGGAGAGCTGGAGGTATACGGAACTAACGATGCAGAGGTCACGGTAACCGGTGACTGGTTAAACTGTGACACACACTGTCAGAGCGCGTCCATGGCGGGCTGAGCATGCGCTGGTTTTCCGCAAGTTGTGTAATGGCTCGCGCTACTTCGTCCAGCTGAACACGGAGCTCGGACAGCTGGTTACTGATCATCGTGACTGGATGGGAGTCTGATCCAGGACCCACTGCCTCCAAGCATTGCTAAGTTTTCTGTGACGCCGGCTTAGAGATAGGAGACAGACGCAGGGAGAGGATCAGACCAAAGGTGGCGTTTATTAGGAAAAACAGTCAAAATAACAGAAAACTACGAACAATGGAAAGGAATATGGATGAGAATGAGGAATACCCAATTCAAATGGGGTGTGATGAAAGATGGAATCGAAGAAAGGGATGAATCGGAACTAGCGATCTGAAGGGGCATAGAAATGAGATAGAAACCACGGGACTTAGCCAAGAGAGTGGGGAACAAGAGGGTATAAATAGGAGAAGAGAAATGACTAGAAGATGAGAAACAGGTGCAGATAGAAGGTTGGAGAGAGAGAAAGTGGTAGAAGGTGCGTGTGGTGCCATGGTCTGAGTGCAGGTGTAACAGATGGTTTGTGTCAAAATATCATCCATATGAATACCAGGGCCCAAGGTTTATCAGTAGAACTTTGCTGAAAGAATCACACTGTCAGTGTTATTCACTTCACCTGTCAGTGGTTTTAATGTTGTGACTGATCAGTGAATCTATTACTGCTGAATAACATACTGTATTAACTTATGGAAATAATAAAAGAAAATATATTTTATGCATCAAAAGGTCTGTAACATAAATTAGATATTTGTTAGACTCCTCACTTCACTTATGAGGGAAGCAATTATTAAAATAAACTTTTTTAAAACCATTTTTCATTACGTTAGTAGTTTTATTTTCTACTTTAATTTATTATGTAAAGTTTTACTTTATTATGTATCTATTTACTTTAAAACCCCTGAGTAATAGTCAAATTAAATTCATATTCATGCTATTATTAAAGGGAATAGTAAAAACTTTACTTGAGAGGTAGACATTGGCATGGGGCAACAATCAGATGCCATAGAAGAGATGTCAACCTCTGTAGCCAACTCCTCACTGGGTCCCAGTCCTTCTTCCTCTCCTTCATCCTGTCTTTCCATCAAACTTGCTGTCTCCACTTGTGGGGCCACAGAACTGAGCACTTCCTCAGGCTGTAACACCATCTCAGTAACTAAACGCAGCGTCTCCACTTCTGACTCTTGCTCGACTTCTTCCGGTGGTTCCTGCAGATCATCTGGCTCTTCAAGGGGCTTGTGGATCATGACTGCATATTTAGTAAGTCCATTAAGAGCAGATGGTGTGGCATCAATACCGGTTGACCTGTCCTCGTCTTCATCAGAGTCAATATGAAGCATATCACTTAGACGAGTGTGAGTTGGGAAGCTGGAGCTGAGATTTGAGGATGCTGCTCCCATTGGTCGCTCACCTGGACCTTTGGGAGCCTCGATGGCATTGAGATGCTCACTAAAGTTTCCCTGAAGCATATCGAGGGATAGAGGAGCTTTCTCACTGAAAACCCCAGTACAGATCTCAGCTTCGGGCGACAGACTGCCACCGTCTTCACCATTTCGGCGAAAACCATGGCAACTAATAGGCGACTGACTTCTAGAAGCGAAAGGGATAGGATGGGGCAAGTCTTCATCATCTGAAGGAGTACTGGGTGGGCCATTCATAGCTGCTGCTCCAAGGATTGACTCAGGTGAGACATCTATTAGATAAAAAAAAAGAATTTAATTATGAGTAGATGGCAAGCTATGGACAAATGAAAGATAAATCTATATAACATTTCCATAATTCCACTGAAACCTCACTGAAGTTTGTTATCTTACCATCCGGGTTAGTCGAAGTAACTTCCACTTTAAATTGCAGCTGACCATTTACATTATCAGTAGGTAAGCGACGGCAGAGAGAGTAGCTCAGAGATTGGTTCCTTGGAAAAATGCATAAAATGAGAACTAATTTTATTACACGGTTCAAGCATGCTGTATCATGTTGTAGGTAAAAAAAAAAAAAGAATAATTATCTGATGAAAAGCTTCACCAACCCTGCTGCATGTCTTTCCATCAGTCTCTGAACAGGGATGTTTAGCTGACCTAGGAAGCGTTTAATGATTGGTCGACTTTTGGCAAACTTGTCCTTGACCTCGATCACTAGAACATCAGTAATCAGGGCCACAAATGTGTGCCTCTACAGGAATCAACAGAGATTAAAAAGTCTGTCAAGGAATGGAAGTGTTTGGTTCCATATTTATGTGCTTATATTTGTGTCAAATTTGTCGAATGCATGTATTTGTGCATGAGAGTCTGTGACTATATGAACAGTGAATGTATGAATATTGCTGCATCCATTGGCATTAAAAGTTACAGTATCTAGAACTGTATTTATAATTAAAAAAATGTTTTTGGCACTGAAAAATATATACTTTTTTTCATTAAAATACCTCTCTCACTCATTTTCAATACCCACTTAATCCAATACAGGGTTGTGGGGTGACCAGAGACTAACCGGCAGCACAGGGAACAAGACAGTAATTACCCCAAGACAGGGTGCCAGTCTCTCTCTCTCTCTCTCTCTCTCTCTCTCTCTCTCTCTCACACACACACACACACACACACACACACACACACACACACACACACACGCACACACTCAGTCACTCACACTGGGACATTTTAGAGACACCAATCAACCTAACGCATGTCTTTGGACGAGGGAGGAAAGTGGAGTCTCCAGAGGAAACTCATGCAGGCACAGGGAGAACATGCAACATATTTTTACTTCATTAATAAAGCATCAGTTTTTAATAATAGCTGAAATAAAAGTATCTTAGTACATTGTTTTCTGTGTGATTGTGTGAATTTGTGTCTGTGCATACGTGTGCGCAGGTTTGTCACCTCTCCATGCCACACAGGGTTTGTGGTATTTGTTGTAATGCCAGATCGTCTTTCTTGGCCATGGTGGGAGAAGGTGGGGAAACCTCTTTTGCCTGGATGAATGCTCATCTTCAGATAGGGATCAGGGTTAAAAAACATACCCTTCTTTAATCCCACAGCTCGTATATCTACATTGAGTGACAACACAAGTCAAATTATGAAAGCCTACATATATTTGTATTTCACAATATTCACTCATTTACCCATGTTTTCTGATATTCTTAAAACTTTAAATTGCCTAAATAATACACAGAAAAAAAAATACTCTGCCTAAACTAATAACATAAGTGTATTTTTATGCTGTTTCTCCTCTTCAGGCTGCTCCAGTTAGGGATCACCACAGCAGATAAACCTGATCTGATCTCAGAATTGGCCCAGGTTTTACACCAGATGCCCTTTGTTTACATTTATGGCATTTATCAGTCAGCCTTGTGCAGAGCAACTTACAATTGATGCATCTTACAATCCAAGCAAGTGTGGATTAAGGAGCATGCTCAAAAACACAACAGTGGCAGCTTGGCAGAGGTGGGATTTGCCCATCTGGTCAAAAGGTCCATAGCCCAGTACCTTAACTGCTAGGCTACTACAGTCCTTCCTGATGCAACTCTCTCCATTTATCCAGGCTTTTGACAGACACTACAAGTACACCTCTAGTGGCTGGGGTTTAAAAGTAAATGCACCCCTCATTTTAATGCATTTGAACCCTGACCCTCTGACACTGCTGTTTCCAGTATCTGTCTCTACCGACTTTTCATGTCTATATTGTTAACATTGATTAACTCTGTTGAAGGTAAGGTCTGCTCATTTTCATATGAATGTTACTAACACAGTGTTTGTTTTGTTCATCTCATACCAATTAAAATTAGTCAATAAATATAGGCAGATAAATATAGGCATTGTATATAAATATGGGCATAAGTGAATAACAATTTTCATGAGGCATGATTTTATGATATGGTAGAGTAAAATGATATAATTGTCTGTGTTGGTACATGTTGTATAATAATTATATTTTTATTACTTTTATAATTTGCCAGAAAATTGGACTGTTTTTAATAAAGTTCTTGACTTTGGGTTTTTTTGTTCCTCTCATAAACATGCACTCAATACTCAATCACGCACATAGCTGACCTAATAAGGTAAAGCTGAGCAATTTTCTGTTGTTGTCTGAAGTCAGGTGTCCTTCACCTTGGCCATCAGCCTAGAATACACAAAAATCAATTTCCTTCTTTCATCTTCTTTCATCAAAAAACATGCTCAGACACACTCATTGACAAAAAAAAAATATAACGCACCAAGAAAAAGTTGTTAGGACCTAATGAAACTTTATATGGACGAATGTAATGATGATTATATGTAAGTGATTACAATATTAAAGCGAAAGGATAAGTTTTTTGGGGAAAACTGTACAACTGAAAGGAGGCTCTAGAACCCTATTGTGCCATCACAGAGGCATACAGGTTCTGTATGGTATCCTGTGGCACAGTTGTCCACAGATGTTGCAGTTGAGCCTGTAGATCCTGCACACTCGTAGGCTGCCGAAGCTGTCCAGGTTTTCTGTTCATATTTTCTGTCATTGAATGTAATTCACACAGTATACCAAAAACTATTTATCCAACTACTATCATCATTTTCCTGGCACTTGTCCCGCCGGATGTGGGGTCTGCCTACTGCCATTTGATGCGACCAAGAATACTCCAGCCGACGCGTACAGTACCCTGTAGAATTTTCTATATTTCTGCAGAAATATGTCCTAAAACATCATCAGATTTTCACACGTCCTAAAGTAGTCCTAAAAGTAGATAAAGAGTTAAACAAATGAGTTTAAGCAACAACAAAATTTGTTTAAACCAGTTAAACAAATGAGACAAAAATATTATACTTGGCCATTTATTTATTTGAGGAAAATTATCCAATATTACATATTAGTGAGTGGCAAAGGTATGTGAACCTCTAGGATTAGCAGTTAATTTGAAGGTGAATTTAGAGTCAGGTGTTTTCAATCAATGGGATGACAATCAGGTGTGAGTGGGTACCCTGTTTTAATTAAAGAACAGGGACCTACTATAGTCTGTGGAAGTGTATCATGGCCCGATCTCTTCCACTGTATGTGTGAAGAGAACCTCAGGACAATGTGTTTAAATTGGGCTGCTCCTCTTCTCCATCATAGTAAATTTGGAGAATCACATCTTGTCACCACTTGTCTGGTCACGTGGCAACCCAGCCCCAACCCAAAGAGCACTGAGAATTAGTAACTCACCACAGCGATATTGAGGTAATCTGGTAGATATGGTAGATATACACAAAAACCAGAATCGGCATGGAACTCAACAACCAGAGGCACCAGACTTGGCACCATTAAGCCTATCTCTCAGTTTACTGGTGTTAACAATGTAGTAATATTGCTTTGAGCTGTGCTTTGATTTCCACCAAATCAGTTATTTATGTCAAACAAATTAGTTATTGTTATGTTAGTACCTGTTTGATCTGAGTAGCGAGTATATCTGAGCGCACTTGAACGCAGCTCATGTGATACTCACGTAGCCTGACGCACACTTGGTGGGTTGAATGCTGCTTTGGGCTATGTGAGAGGTAGGTGTTTCGGACCCTGACTGTATGAAGTACTCACTGCAGTTTCCTTTTTTGATATTTCAAAAAGTAAAGGTCGTTAACCCGGACCCAGTCTATGTCTTCCTTCATACTTTGCACCCCAGAACACAACACAGAGAAATAAAGGGCGGACCGGTTACACTGGCACTGTCAAGCCAAATTAGGTTACTGGTGCCTAATCTGTAAAAGCTCAGGTTCTGTGTTTTTATGCTGAATTACCAAGATGGCGGCGCCTTGTATGGCAGCGACCACTCCAGCTCTCGATAGCGATGTGCATTTTATGTTAAATATGTTGTCTGTGCCGTCACAGTCTTGTACGAGAATAGTTTATAATAGGACTACATTACTTGGACTACGAAACTCCAACTTGTCAAACAATCTTTCTGGAGTTTCACTGGATTTGGAACCAGAAACCCCCTGCGGGCTAGGCATTCTTCGCTGGCTAGACTCAGTGGCCTGCAAAGCGGACTCCCATCTCACGGCCAACACTGGAGGAGGTGTGAATGGTGTGAGAGACCTAGCATGCGTCGCAAGCGGTGTTCCAGACCTAGGAAATGAGGCAGTAGAGAGGGTATCAGCGCCAGGCTAAAAGCAAATCCATACAGACCAGCACTTCCTTCTATCCTGCTATCCAACGTTCGCTCGCTGGAAAACAAAATGGTCCACCTCAGACTGGATTTAATAACACAAAGAAAGGTGAGAGACTGTAACGCCATCATTCTCCCCGAGACGTGGCTTAATAACACCATTCAGGACAGCGCCATTCAGGTAGAAGGTTTAACTACGTTCCGTGCGGACAGGAGTCATACTCTAAGCAGTAAATCTCGTGGAGGTGGTGTATGCATTTTTATCAATAACAACTGGTGTACAAACGCCATAATTGTTTCAAGCCACTGTTCTAAAGATATTGAATTTCTAACACTCAAATGTCGACCATTCTATATGCCCAGAGAATTCACTGCCATCAACATCACTGCGGTGTACATTCCACCCAGTGCAAAAACAAAGGACGCACTATCTACATTGTATCACTCAGTCAGCTTAATGGAAAACTGTAGCCCGGACTCGGTCTACATAATTGTTGGCGAATTTCAATCAGGCCAAACTGAAGACAGTACATCCTCATTACTATAAACATATTAACTGTATGACCAGGGGAATGAACACTCTTGACCAGGTCTACACCAACTTCAAAGAGGCATTCAGAGCTGTTCCCCACCCCCACCTGGGGAACTCAGACCATCTCTCTGTTATGCTAATTCCAGCTTACAGACTACTATTGACCAGGAACAATCCGTCTGTGAAGCAGATCAGAGCATGGCCAAAGGAAGCTACCTCAGCTCTCCGGGACTGTTTTGAACGCACAAACAGCCTTTAGAGAGGCTGCCACTACCAACCAGCATATCAACTTGACAGAATACACAGAGTCTGTGACTGGATACATATCCAAATGCATAGAAGATGTGACCGTCATGAAAAACATCACCACAAGAGCCAACGACAAACCCTGGTTCACCAGGGAGGTACGTGAGCTCCTGAGAGCACGAAATGCTGCCTTCAAGTCCGGGGACAAAGACGCTCTAAGATCTTCTTGAGCCAACTTGAACCGGGGTGTGAGAACAGCAAAGTGTGCCTTTGGACAGAAAATCCAAACACATTTCACAGACACAAAGGACCCCAGACGCCTGTGGCAAGGCATCCAGTCAGTCTCCAACTACAGGCAAACGACCCCACCGACCCCACCGTTCAGCCGTTTTGAGGAAAATAACATCACCACACCAACTAAAACCCTTCCCTGCACAGACAATGCGACTCTTCATCTGGACCCAGCTGACGTGTGGACGACCTTACTCAAAGTGAACCCCAGGAAAGCTGCTGGTCCTGACAACATACCAGGGCGGGTGCTCAGAGACTGTGCCAACCAACTCAGAGATGTTCTCACAGATATCTACAACACCTTTCTGAGTCAAGCTATCATACCAGCATGTTTCAAAGCCACCACCATCATACCGCTACCCAAGAAATCCCCAACCTCAACACTGAACGACTACCGGCCCATAGCACTCACTTCCATCATGATGGAATGCTTTGAAAGGTTGGTCAAGGCCCATATAGCATCCAATCTTCCCACTACATCTGACACACTTCAATTTACCGTCCCAAACGCTCCACTGATGATGCCATAGCAACAGCACTCCACATATGCCTGGCTCATCTGGAAAACAAAAACAGTTATGTACGGATCCTGTTCATCGACTTCAGTTCCGCTTCAACACAGTCATTCCCCAACACCTGGTGAACAAACTCACCACAATAGGCATCAGCACCACACTATGCAACTGGTTATTGGACTTACTCACAGACAGACCACAGACAGTAAGGGTGTACTCACACTAGGCAATTCAAACTGCGCCCGGGCGCATTTGGTGCCCGAGCACGGTTCGTTTGGCTAGTGTGTGTGCTCCCAATCGAGCCGGGGTGCGATTCACGAATCGCCCGCTTGAAATAGGTGGCATGCTTTCGTCATCACAGATGCGCCCACACAGCACAGCGCACTTCATTGTTGTACATATGTGATCGGGTAATAACATACTTCTGTGCCTTTCTTTGGTTTCGTTTTGTACGTGCTGACAGACAGCCCTAATACATCTTATAATAAGTGTATTGATTATGCAGCTCACTGTGTTCCAACTTCTTATGCTGCGCATCGGACTCTGTGCTTATACTTATACATTGCATTTTTATTTCACTTTGTGCGTGCTAACACACAGGCCTAATAAGCCTTATAATAAGGTGCATTGATTATGCGACGCGCTGTATTTCGGCTTATCGTGCTGTACAGCGGACTTCATGCTTATATTTAATATGTGACTTTTTTGTTTCTCTTTGTTCGCGCTGTATTTCGGCTGCACAGCGGACTTTATGCTTGTACTTATTATGTTCTTTTTGTTTCTCTTTGCGCGCTGACACACAGCCCTAATAAGCCTTATAATAAATGTACTGATGATGAACTATTTTTCGGCATCTGGTGCTTACGGAGGCAGCTGCACAGCACGCACAAAACGAAAGCAAAGAATGGCATAAACGTATGTGATTACCCGATCATATGTACAACCATGAAGGGTGCTGCGTGAGCGAGCATGGTGATGACGAAAGCATGACGAAAGCGCGCCGCAGCGCGTTTCTGTGTGAGGCTAGTGTGAGCGCGGGCCATAGCGTGTTTTTCCCCCCTCCCCATTTGTGCTCTGGCCCGGTTCAGGCAACCGTGCTTAGTGTGAGTACACCCTAAGTGTTGGCAAAAACTCCTCCGAGACCACCATCATGGTCCACCAGGGATTTGTGTTGAGCCCTCTACTGTTCACACTGATGACACATGACTGTTGTGCCAAATATAATTTGAACCACATCATCAAGTCCGCAGATGACACAACAGTGGTGGGACTCATCAACGATGATGACGACACAACCTACAGAGAGGAGGTACATCAACTAATCAACTGGTGTGACATCAATAATCTACAACTCAACGTCAACAAAACCAAAGAAATAACTGTGGACTTCAGGAAGAAACACATACCGCACACCCCACTCACCATCAAAGGCAGTGCTATGGAGTCCGTGAAAAGCACCAAGTTCCTGGGGGTGCATATCACAGATGACCTGACCTGGTCCACCAACACCACCTACTTGGTGATAAAGCACAGCAACGCCTCCACTTCCTTCGCAGGATTAGAAGAGTTAACCTCCCCCCTTCTGTCTTCACCACCTTTTATAGGGGTGCTATTGAGAGCATCCTCACAAGCAGGCTCTCAGTCTGGTATGGCAGCTGCACTGTTGCGGGCCAGAAAGCACTACAAAGAGTGATGAGGACAGGAAGAGAAGATCCCCAGATCGACCCAACCATCCATCCATGACCTGTACCTGTCCCGCTGCCTCAAGAGAGCCACAAATATCAACAAAGACCCCACCCACCCAGCACACAAACTGTTCCTCATCTTACCATCTGGCAAACGCCACCGCAGCATGCGGTGCAGGACTACCAGACTCAGTAAAAGCTTCTTCCCACAGGCCATCAAACTACTAAGCTCACTCAAGAAATAGTCATGGATCAGGACAATCCCCATGTATGTGAGTTTACGTACATGTATATCAACATGCTGCTTCTTCTGCACTCTACACTTATATATTGCACCTTTGCTTTATTGCACCCTTATTATTGCACCTTGAACTACCTCAATAGTTGAATCTTTATTCAGACTCAGATTTTCTGACTCTTAGCATACTGTGAATACTTCTTTTTTAAATACTTATTGAAATATGTTTTTAATTTCCTCAGTAATGTTTATGTTATGTACATTGTCTGTTTATAATATTGTCAGTGCTATTGTTCTATGTAACTGCACATCTGGAGTAAAGGGAAACGTAATTTCTTTCATCTGTGTAATTACTTGCACTAATTCCATGGCCTGATTGACAATAAAGTTGACTTTGACATTGACACAATATCACCAGGGGTGGGTTCTTGTGTCTCAGTGCAACTCAGGGTGAGGGCTGGGTCTATGGCTGTCAAGTGACCTGACAACTGGTGTCCCTACATTACAATATCTGTGTTTTATGTTATTATTTATGTCAGACAGCTGTACTTAGTAACGGGGTGAAAAAAACATCTATAATGGGTGTGTGCATTAAAATATATTAAGATATTAAGCACATACACAGGCAACATAACATACAGTCACTGACCAAGATTCTGGGGTTCTTGACTGTGATGCAGGGTGTTGTTGCCCTTAATGCTCCAGTCACTCCATGATAATATTTGAAGCAAATCCTTGTTTCAGCTAAAAATGAATAAACAGGAGAATTCTGAGAGAGGTCAATATTCCCTAAAACAGCTCCCTGTATTTGCAAGACACAACTTAATTTCTAAAATTAAGAGCATTACATTTCAGTACAGTTTAGAGATAAGTTATTATGTGCTATTGTTACAACATTGTGATACAAATTACAGTTTCGTAGGTTGTGTGTATTGCCATCTCAATACTTTTGGCCATGTCCCAGTTTGTGTCCCAATACCTTTGGCTCCCTGTGGTTTGTGTGTTGCGCATGTGTGTAGCATGTGTTTGCGGTAGGTGTGTGATGTGTCATGCCGTCTATGTATCGCATGTTTGTGTATGGTGTGTGTGTGATGTGTGTGTATGTAACAGAAGATGTAATAACAGGTCACTGAGTCTTACAAACTGAGTGCTCTGTCGTGACATCATCGATTTGTTAGAAGTCACGCTGACTTCTTTCCGTCTATTGGACGCTAAAGGTCAGTGTCGACTCAGTTTTCGACCTGGGCATGCTTTCATGCGACCGCACGTGCACCTGCTTAGACTGCGTGATTGCAATATTAGCAACGCCTGTTAGTTCAGGTATTTAAGAACGTCCCTCAGCCTAGTTAGGTGTCGCACCATTGATACATCTGGGCGTTCACTATGCCTGTTTTCACCTTAGCGCATCACACTTATCGTTTTCGTCTGCTGTTTCCTCGCTCTGGCAACTAGGGAAAGTGGTAAGGATCTCTTCAACTTTAGGGGAGAGGTTATTGTATGGATCAGAAGATCTGGAGGTAAGATAGGGCGTAGGTGTAGTGTAGGCACAGATTTCTCCGTCTTCCTTGGCGATTCTGGCCCGGCACTGTACAAGCCCTCCTCTCGAAGCCTATTTATCATTCTTAATAGATTTAAGTTTAAAAATTAAAACTTCCCATAGAAATGCATTGATGGAATGTTCTGATTCAAATTTCAAATAACAAAATTCACATTTTAACTGAAGTCTTTACGGTTCGCCATATTAAATGATAAATTGGATCGACTCCAAACACAGATAGTACACCACACAGTGTGATTATCTCGCTATATAGCGGTGTTTGAACCGTGTCTGTACGTTAAATGGTTCAAGCTGTATTAATCGCAGCAATGTGTGGAAGAATACGAACCGTGAACAATAAGAAGAAGCATAAGGGATAACAATATACAGTGCTTAACAAGCACTGTATAATTAAAAAATAGTATACTGTACCACTGACCATCCAGGAAGTATGGGTCAGGCTCTAGTTTCCAGAAAATCTGACCACACTGTGTCCCATTCACACCACGATTCTTGCAGTCCCACACGTTTGATGGACAGGTCTCATCTAATAATAGGAACAGATGTATCATATAAGGGGCTAATGTACAGCTGTGCCTGAGTGCAGATATAACAATAAAAAACTATAATAATAATAATAATAATAATAATAATAATAATAATAATAATCTTATTTATATAGCACCTTTCATTTTGGGTCTAACATCTCAAAGTTGTCATAAAAGGTCATAAAAAAGATTAAAAGGAGGACAAAATAAATAAAATATCTAAGAAAATCAACAGTATAAGTTAATTATGAAATTAGAACAATAAAATAGTTCAAATGCATAAGATGTCCACAGAGATTATACAATAACAAAATAAAGCCAACACACACACAAAAAAAACTTTGATAAAACTAATAAAACCAATTTTTTAAATTTACAGTATACAGTTTTCTTTAATTAAATAAAATTGTTGGACTATGAATAAGCTAACCGAGAATAAATATGTTGTTAGTTTTTATTAAACAATATTCTAGTATCCTTTTATCATCTCTTTGACACTATTCAAGAGTTCAGGGACAAAGTGAGAAAATGATCATCTAACAACTGAGCTGCGACTGACTGTTGGGATTAACATTAAACATGCCTTGCATAAGGCTTGAGATGCCTAAAAAGATCAGTAAGATCTAGTGGGGCTAAACCTTTTATGCATTTATATATGACATTAGCAGAACTTATAAGACCAAGTTAATATGAACAGACTTTCTCTTCCTAGAAAAGATATAGGCTGTGGCATCCTGAATCGGCTTATGTAGGGAAACAGCAGGGCAGCCAACAATCCATTACAATAATCTAAACCAGTAGATATAAGGGCTGAGACTACATGAGACTGCTATTCTTATTCCATATGTAAACACTAGATATAAGCTGTGATTACATTTGTGTGAGGAACCTACAGTGGGGCAAAAAAGTATTTAATCAGCCACTGATTGTGCAAGTTCTCCTACTTAGAAAGATGAGAGAGGTCTGTAATTTTCATCAGAGGTACACTTCGACTATCAGACACAAAATGAGAAACAAATCCAGGAAATCACATTGTATAATTTTTAAAGAATTTAATTGTAAATTATGGTGGAAAATAAGTATTTGGTCAGTAACAAAAGTTCAACACAATATTTCCTGTAAGTCTTCACCAGGTTTGTAGCACTGTACCACACTGTAGCTGGTATTTGGGCCAATTCCTCCATGCAGATCTCCTCTAGAGCAGTGATGTTCTGAGGCTGTTGCTGGGCAACACGAACTTTCAACTCGCTCCACAAATTTTCTATGGGGTTGAGGTCTGGAGACTGGTTAGACCACTCCAGGACCTTGAAATGCTTTTTACGGAGCCACTCCTTCGTTGCCCGAGTGGTGTGTTTGGGATCATTGTCATGCTGAAAGACCCAGCCACATTCCATTTTCATGCTCTCACTGATGGAATGAGATTTTGGCTTAAAATCTCACGATACATGGCCCCATTCATTGTTCCCTTAACATGGAGCAGTCGTCCTGTCACCTTTGCAGAAAAACAGCCCCAAAGCATGATGTTTCCACCCCCATGGTTCACAGTAGGTATGGTGTTCTTGGGATGCAACTCAGCATTCTTCTTCCTCCAAACACGACGAGTTGAGTTTTTACCAAAAAGTTCTATTTTGGTTTCATCTGACCACATGATATTCTCCTAATCCTCTTTTGGATCATCCATATGCTCTCTGGCAAACTTCAGACGGTCCTGGACATGTACTGGCTTAAGCAAGGGGACACGCCTGGCACTGCAGGATCTGAGTCCCTCTCGGCGTAGTGTGTTACTGATGGTAGCCTTTGTTACTTTGGTCCCAGCTCTCTGCAGGTCATTCATCAGGTCCCTCTGTGCAGTTCTGGGATTTTTGCTCACCATTATTTTGACCCCACGGGATGAGATCATGTGTGGGGTCCCAGATTGAGGGAAATTATTAATGGACTTGTATGTCTCCCATTTTCTTACAATTGCTCCCAGTTGATTTATTCACACCAAACTGCTTGCCTATTGTAGATTCACTCTTCTCAGCCTGGTGCAGGTCTACAGTGTTCTTCTTGGTGTCCTTCGACAGCTCTTTGGTCTTGGCCATGGTTGAGTGTGGAATCTGACTGTTTGAGGCTGTGGACAGGTGTCTTTTATACAGATAACTAGGTCAAACAGGTGCCAATAGTACAAGTAACAAGTGGAGGACAGAAGAGCTTCTTAAAGAAGAAGTTACAGGTCTGTAAGAGCCAGAAATCTTGCTTTATTGTGGGTGACCAAATACTTATTTTCCACCATGATTTCCTGGATTTTTTTTTCATTTTGTCTCTAAAGGTTGAAGTGTACCTATGATGAAAATTACAGACCTCTCTCATCTTTCTAAGTAGGATAACTTGTGCAATTAGTGGCTGACTAAATACTCTCTTGCCCCACTGTATAGCATGCTGGGAAACACCAACACTGTTCACAATGTATGTGAATGCTATCTTTAAAAGGCCATTATATTTCTCCATATATATGTTGAAGTCCACATCTACACTTTTATCAGCCAATTACATTAAACTTGATAAAAGGTCTGAAAATTCCTTTTAATTAAGTCAGTATCCAGTCCTGGTGGTCTATATACTGTAACTTGTGCAAAATTATTTTGTTTTCTAGAACTATCAAACCAAGTCACATTTGAATGTTGGAATGACCTGAATTAATACTATGTTTTGTGTGTAACATTAAAATCCTTGTCATAAAGTATAGCAACACTACGACTTCATTCTAATGCATGAAGGATTTTGCAGATACATTGAAGAGGAGGGGTACATTCATTTAACACACTATATACTTAGCCAGGTTTTATATAAGCTGAGGAATGTATAATCTCTAATAATCACGCCCGAGCATAGTTTTTGAGATAAGAGATCTTATTCAGTACAGTGTGTGTGTAATTTTGACCATACCGCCCAGCTCTACTATGCATTAAGTATTGTTTAGCGGTACCGAATCATTCCTGAATTTAGTTACTTCAATAATGGCTCAATGTATAACATAAATAACCCAGCAATGTCAATGAATTATATTTACAAATAATCCATGGCATGAAACCAAAGAATGAAAAGAAGAATAAAATTAATATTTTGTAAGTCAAAGTCCTGACTTTAAGCCTAAATAAATTTTGTGGTAGCAGTTAATTTGAGGAAACCCACAAACACCCCAGAGTTAAAGCTGTTCTGTAGGGAGGAATGATCTAAAATGAAATAATCAACCCACACTCCATTAACTGCCAAATGAAGGCTGTGCACCTGGAAGTGACTATCGACACCTTCCAAGCCATTTGTCCAGTTAGCTTTGGTCTTTCATCCTATCTCATTAATGCATACATGTTTGCTCCACATACTCCAATAAACTCACAAACTTGTCTCTTAGATCAGTGCCTGAGATTTCAAAACGGGTTTTTCATGTTATGTTATATGTTGTGAACAAACAGCACAAAACAGAGGTCAAATACTTCGTTATTTGAATTGCTAAACTATTGAATTCCACCAATATTAATTAATAGTATAGACACTATTTTAAACATTTCATTACCACATTTTAATGAAACTGAAGTCGGGTTTCCCGTGTAGTCTTAGAGCAATCACCTAGGACCCATTCAAACAGCCATACAGTAGCTTTGCAATGTACTAGCTTACATGTTTCTCATTTATTGCTGAGGCAAGAGATTTATGTTTGTGCCATTATTGAATGTCTGCTTAGTTGCAGAAATGTAGAACACCCCAGGGATGAGACCCTTGTAAAGGAAATGAAGTACTACAGTCTCCTGGTCAATAGCCTGAGGCAGTGCGCCGAGATTAAATGTTTTGCCTGCTCTCTTATTTTTGCATGACACTAGAAAATGGCATTGGAGAGTTTTATCCAAGAACAGTAAAATATAATTTTCTTTTAATGTTATGACAGCCTTTTATGAGTTATATTGTAGTGATGAACTTTATTGTGAAATGTAGGACAAGTATTAATCATCCTGTAAAATCAGCGTTATTGAATGACATCAAGATAGTGGTAGCCTTGCATACAAGGGACATTGTGGCTTGCAATGTGTGTAATTGGAAGAGTAGAATTTCATCATTGACTCCTGAGGCTCCAGGATCTATAAGCCGAGCCTAATCTATATCCTGACCTATACTCCTGCACTCTCCTCTTTACTTTTCTTTCTTCTGTAGATGTGTGTGCTGTTGAATGACAATAAATATCTTATTATGGATTATTTCAGAGGTTTGTACACCATTGTGACATCATTACATTCTGTGGCTAAAGACAACTCAATATGTAAAACATTATACATTATATATTTGCAAAAATACTGTAATTACTCGACAGTTTATTGTTTCAGTGTATGGTTAATACCAAAACATACCCAGCCATCATCATGTCTTGAGATGTCTTAAGACATGTCTTAAGACACGTCTTAAGACACATTATGAAGACAGCTTAAGACATCTTGAGGCATGTCTTTAAGACATGTCTATAGACACGCATCTTAAGATGTCTTGACTACAAGAACATCTCAAGATGCCTCAAGATGTAGGATGCATAATATTTATTTTTATACAAATCTACTTTTATTTTAGAAATATTTTTTTAAATATTAAACCTTAAAATTAATATACAGTAGTACTTATAAGTTTGTCAACCCTTTAGAATTTTCTATATTTCTGCATAAATATGATCTAAAACATTATCAGATGTCCTAAAAGTAGATAAAGAGAACCCAGTTAAACATATTAGACAAAAATATTATACTTGGTCATTTATTTATTGAGGAAAATTATCCAATATTACACAGTAGTGATTGGCAAAGGTATGTGAACCTCTAGGATTAGCAGTTAATTTGAAAGTGAAATTAGTGTCAGGTGTTTTCAATCAATGGGATGACAATCAGGTGTGAGTGGGCACCCTGATTTATTTAAAGAACAGGAATTTGTCAAAAACACATGTTTGTGGAAGTGTATCATGCCATGAACAAAGGAGATTTCTGAGTTGTTGATTCTCATCAGTCATGGGTCCACCATCAGAAGAACACTGAACAACACTGGTGTGCATGGTAGGGTTCCAAGGAGAAAGACACTGCTCTCCCAAAAGAGCATTGCTGTTCGTCTGCAGTTTGCACGTGGACAAGCCAGAAGGCTATTGGAAGAATTTTGTGGACCAATGAGACCAAAATAGAACTTTTGGTTTAAAAGAAAAGCATTATGTTTGAAGAAAGGAAAACACTGCATTCCAGCATAAGAATCTTATCCCATCTGTGAAACATGGTGGTGGTAGTACCATGGTTTGGGCCTGTTTTGCTGCATGTGGGCAGGACGGCTTGCCATCATTGATGGAACAATGAATTCTGAATTATATCAGAGAATTCTAAAAGAAAATGTCAGAACATCTGTCCATGAACTGAATCTCAAGAGAAGGTGGGTCATGCAGAAAGACAAAAGCCCTAAGCACACCCTAAGTCATTCTAAAAAAGAAAGGTTAAATAAGAATAAACTTAATGTTTTGGAATGGCCAAGTCAAAGTCCTGACCTTAATCCAAACAAAATGTTGTGGAAGGACCTGAAGTGACCAGTTAATGTGAGGAAACCCACCAACATCAAAAAGTTGAAGCTGTTCTGTACGGAGGAATGGGCTAAAATTCCTCCAAGTCGGTGTGCAGGACTGATCAACAGTTACAGAAAATGTTTAGTTGCAGTTATTGCAGTACCAGATACTGAAAGCAAAGGTTCACATACTTTTGCCACTCACTAATATGTAATATTGGATCATTTTCCTCAATAAATAAATGAGCAAGTATAATATTTTTGTCTCATTTGTTTAACTGGATTCACTTTATCTACTTTTAGGACTTGTGTGAAAATCTGATGAGGTTTTAAGTCATATTTATGCAGAAATATAGAAATTTCTAAACGGTTCACAAACTTTTAAGCACCACTGTACATAGTACTGCATTGATAATTTGCAGACAAATAAATTGCTTCTATCTAGTTACCCATTTTCATTTTTACTTTTATTTATGGTGATGTTGTGTATTTAAATATAATAAATAATTTTTTTTTTGGTCATCTTATTTCATTTTTCAGATACCTTACTGACATGTTTTATGAAGATGGCTTGCATTGTTTTACAACTACAGTACAGTCTTCATAGCTAACTTGAAATGTGTTTATACATACAAGGAAAAAATAACTTCTTAGGTTTCACTTGAAAAATCCTCATAACAATTTGCACTAGTATTTTAAATGTTACTGCTATAATAACTTGGCAGTATGAAGTAAAATGTACTTACCATGAAATTTAACATTTAAAAAATATCAGTGTTTCTGCTACAATATCAAAATTATTGCCGCACTGCTTTAGAACTTTATGAAATATCTTGAAATCAAAAAATACAATGTAATGTAAAGCCCGTGGCAGAGAGGGCTTCATGACTCCATCGTTGCTGAAAAAAAATCCTACAGAAAACATTGAATATTAATAACATTAAATATTATTTAATTTATGTTACATTTATTTAAATTAATTCTGTCAAAATTTCATAGACAGTCATCAAAATAATAAGTAAACTGTCATGTTTTATGAAGTAAATAAGTAGATTTTATTATATTTTTCAGTTTGACAAATTCAGTTATAGTTTATCAAGTTATATTACTGACAATAATTAAGTAAACGTTAATAAATGTTACCAAATAAAAATCTCTATGCATTAAAATTTTTTACTACAAATCACACAACTAAATACAATTAAACTATTTATTATATCAATATTAAACAACAATTAATAACACATGTTCACATAATCTAACAAACAGCAAAATAGTTTTCAAATTTAATAAGGCATGATCATACAGTGCATTCAGAAAGTCTTCTGACGTTACACTTTTTCATATTTTGTTACGTTGCGTCCTTGTGCTAAAAAAAATTTAAAGAATCAAGGTTTTTCCCATAATTCTGCAGCCAATACCCCATGAGAAAGTGAAAACAAAAATTTTTTGTAAATTTATTAAATCTATTAACTTAAGTTGATTGGACATGATTTATAAAGACACACTCCTGTCTATATAAGGTCTCACAGCTAACAATGCATATCAGAGCAAAAACTCATGCCAACCCATGATGAGGAATGAACTGCCTGTAGAGCTCAGAGACAGGATTGTGTGAAGCCATTGTATCCTGGAGAACGATACAAAACATTCTGCTGTACTGAAAGTTCCCAAGTGCACAGTGGCCTCCATAATTCTTAAATGGAAGAAGTTTGATTAAATTATTAAATTATTAAGAAGTTAATTATTAACTATTTAAAATATGTTTTACAATTAATACAACATGGTATTAATATAAGAAAAACCCAAAATCATCTTGAGCAGCACTATTTGCTCTAAACTGAACCATCTTAAGACATATGTACGCTGTGTCTTAAGACAATGTCAAGTCTTGAAGACACAGTGATAGCTGGGTATGAACTCACAAAATATTCCAATCCTTTCATTTTTGTTTAGTGATTTTTTTTTTTCACTAAATTTATTTAACTTATTTCACTTGTTTATTTCACTTATTTCACTAGCAGGTTTATAGATTTATCAGAGCCCATCAGCTTTTACCTATATGGTAGAGGCCGATCCAATCAGTGGCATCCACTTCCTCCTTGATGTCCCAGGAGATGATCAGATTCTGTCCACGGCCAAGTGTGTATTCCAAGGAAGAGGCTGTGAGGGAAGAGCGACCTTGTGAACTGACCAGGTCTGTGTCGCTGTTAGCTCTGGGAAGTCCTGTCGTGCAAGTGGTGGTCAGGTCAGTGCCACCACGTTCAGTTAGGTTCCTTAAGTTCTCTGGACTCAGTGTGTGGCGCATTTGGGGGTTTCGTCTTCGTGCACCCTGCTCCCGCGCTGCCAGGTGCTCCCGCCCCTGAGGCGCCATACCAGGTGCCTGGTGGGAGCGGGGCCTGGATGGCAGGACTGCTGTGGCAAGAGAGGGGCGAATGGTTGCTGCTGATTGGGGGCACGGCCAGGGGAAAAGAGGATTTTCAGATGTGATTTCAGGTTATGTTTATGGGACGTGAATAAATATGTGCTTGGCCAGACCCCAGTAAGGTTCCCTGGTGAAGGCTGTTTTTTAGATGGAAGTAATGCTAGCTTTCAGAAGGCTCCTCCAGTAAAACAGAGAGTCGCTTTTATATGATCAGTTACACAAGATAAGTGTTCATTACCTGGTTCGGGGATGACAGATGAAGAAAAGAAAGCAGGAGTGAGAGTTAGAGAAGAGGGTTGGGGGAGGGGGTGAAGAGAATGAGAGAAAAACATTAGTACTATTGTATATGTCCATAACGAGGAAAATCATCAAATGGCTTCAGTCAATGAAAGGAAATTCATTCCAGAACAAGCAAAGATTATTAAACATCAGCATTGCCCCTCTAATGTGCTACTTACATTATTCTTTCCACAATTAACACTGTAGAGATGCACTTCGTGCCATGAAGCACTGTACTTGACACTCCAACTAATAATCTAAGTAGGCTACTTTTCCAGTTTCTTCCCACAGTCATGCATTAGGTTAATTGATTACTCAAAATTGGCAAAATCTGAGTATACAGCGGTGCTTGAAAGTTTGTGAACCCTTTAGAATTTTCTATATTTCTGCAAAAAATTGACCAAAAACATCATCAGATTTTCACACAAAAAAGTAAAAATAAAAGTAGATAAAGAGAACCCAGTTAAACAAATGAGACAAAAAAAGTAAAAAAGTAAAAATAAAAGTAGATAAAGAGAACCCAGTTAAACAAATGAGACAAAAACATTATACTTTATATTTTATTTAATTTATTTATTGAGGAAAATGATCCAATATTACATATTATTGAGTGGCAAAAGTATGTGAACCTGTAGGATTAGCAATTAATTTGAAGGTGAAAGTCAGGTGTTTTCAATCAATGAGGAGGCACCCTGTTTTATTTAAAGAACAGGGATCTATCAAAGTCTGCTCTTCACAACAGATGGTTGTGGAAGTGTATCATGGTATGAACAAAGGAGATTTCTGAGGACCTCAGAAAAAGAGTTGTTGATGGTTATCAGGCTGGAAAAGGTTACAAAACCATCTCTAAAGAGTTCTAAAGAGAGACTCCATCAATAGATAAAAAAACAGACAGAATTCCTCCAAGCCGGACTGATCAAGCAGGACTGATCAACAGTTACAGAAAATGTTTAGTTGCAGTTATTGCTGCACAGGGGGGGTCACACCAGATACTGAAAGTAAAGATTCACATAGTTTTGCCACTGACTAGTATGTAATATTGGTTCATTTTCTTTAATAAATAAGTGACCAAGTATAACATTTTTGTCTCATTTGTTTAACTGGGTTCTCTTTACCTACTTTTAGGACTTGTGTGAAAATCTGATGATGTTTTAGATCATATTTGTGCAGAAATCTAGAGCATTTTAAAGGGTTCACAAACTTATAAGCACTACTGTATATATGACTAGCTTTGTGTAGCGTTTTAACCTTGTGGTTGTCATTAAAATGGCCATTGATGCTGATAGCAACATTAAATAAACCAAAATAAACAAACAAAGAGTAGGCTACTTTGGTAACAGTAATTAAAACAATGCAATATTTAAGAAAATATTGTAACAGTCAAACAGTAACAGTCAAACCCCGTTATCAATATTCATTATTTCATAAGGTGATATCCCTAACTGGTTTGTTTATACAGAAAACCTCTCCTAAGTTTAGTGACATCAGGGCACTATTGGATGTTAACTGTGACTTGGGGTCCCTGTCATTTAAGCAGGGTGTCCTCCATCATGTGTACCACTGCATGAATGCATCAAAATTCTTTGAAACTGTAGTTGTGGTATTAGTAATATAAATCCTGTATTATCTAATTATATAAAAGATGGTTACATGCAGAATATATATATCTGTAAAATGGTGTATGAAAGGTCACAGATTTTGAAATGCCTGCAGATACTGTTCAAGGTATGGTGATTTTCCTCACTACTTTTTCCCACTAAATTAAGGAATATGTGACACTACAGGTATGTGACTATTTTGTGCAAGTTACCTATATTTATGTGTATGACTTTCTGCAACTTGCAACTTCTGCAATATGTAACAAGATAATAAACAATAAATGCCATTCGTAAGTGTATGTGCCTGTCCTATTGTAAGCAGCACTCCTTGTTTGTCTCCTCACAACCTGCATATTCTCTCTCATGTATAATTATATAAACGGGTTCACAGTCACACATTGAGTCTCTGTTTAATCTGGTTGATCTTTTTAATGGTCCTTTCAAAAGGAATTTGGGATAACATTATGGAAAGGCACCAAACAGAAGAAGTATGCACAAAGTTTTCAGAAGTTTTAACTATAATTCAGACTACTGTTCTGGAGAGGATATCCCAGATTCATCGCAACGGAAACAATAATGAGATCTTTTTATTTATGGGTGCTTCCCAAAATTATTTGTAATTAAAGTAGCATGTTAGTTGCCTGTGCCTGTGTTGTAACTAAGAGTTACCAAACGGGAAACAAATAGAGCTCATCAAAACACAAGTGTTGTTATATGGATCACAAATATTTATCAATGAATAAATGTTCTCATTTTACATATATTAACCAAATCCAGCATCATATTAAGTAATATACAGGGTTGTATTGCTTACATTTTTCTAATAGGCATGTTTCCCTTGAGACTCTTGACCTAAATATACAAAATAATGTTTTATCCACCAGCTGACATACCAGTTTGTGTAATTTGTGCACATAGTACTAGTCATTACATTTTCCATTCCATGTGACCATTACGGTAAGTGATTGAGTCTGGTTAACTTGACAATATTTATATGATTATATGATTTATATTATATACAGTGGGGCCAAAAGGTATTTAGTCAGCCACTGATTGTGTAAGTTATCCTACTTAGAAAGATGAGAGAGGTCTGTAATTTTCATCATAGGTACACTTCAACTATGAGAGACAAAATGAGAAAAAAAAATCCAGGAAATCACATTGTAGGATTTTTAAAGAATTTAATTGTAAATTATGGTGGAAAATAAGTATTTGGTCAATAAAGTTGGTTCAACTCAATACTTGGTAACATAATCTTAGTTGGCAATGACAGAGGTCAAACGTTTCCTGTAAGTCTTCACCAGGTTTGCACACACTGTAGCTGGTATTTTGACCCATTCCTCCATGCAGATCTCCTCTAGAGCAGTGATGTTTTGGGGCAACACGGACTTTCAACTCCCTCCACAAATGTTTTATGGGATTGAGGTTTTGAGACTGGCTAGGCCACTCCAGGACTTTGAAATTCTTTTTACGGAGCCACACCTTCATTTCCCGAGTGGTGTGTTTGGGATCATTGTCATGCTGGAAGACCCAGCCACATTCCATCTTCAACGCTCTCACTCATGGAAGTCTCACGATACATGGCCCTGTTCATTCTTCCCTTAACACGGATCAGTCGTCCTGTCCCCTTTGCGGAAACACAGCCCCAAAGCATGAGGTTTCCACCCCCATGCTTCACAGTAGGTATGGTGTTCTTGGGATGCGACTCAGCATCCTTTTTTACCAAACAGTTCTATTTTGGTTTCATCTGACCACATGATATTCTCCCAATCGACCCAGATCTTCTGGATCACCAATATGCTCTCTG
Organism: Ancistrus triradiatus; assembly: GCA_025084515.1. Classification (NCBI taxonomy): domain Eukaryota; kingdom Metazoa; phylum Chordata; class Actinopteri; order Siluriformes; family Loricariidae; genus Ancistrus; species Ancistrus triradiatus. The sequence continues at coordinate 103,083 of JAJAGP010000147.1, read as the reverse complement.
GCAAACTTCAGACGGGCCTGGACATGTACTGGCTTAAGCAGGGGGACACACCTGGCACTGCAGGATCTGAGTCCCTCTGCATTTCCAGAACTCTTGCCTTTTTTCCTCGTTACTGTAATGTTGTAAGGCAAAACATGCAAAAGCTGGAAATAGATATTCAGAGAGGTTCAGTTGTTAGACCTTGTGCAAAATACTTGTTGGTGGATTTGTTTATATTTACACATTTACATTTTTTTACTTTTTACATTTTTTTAAAACATGTTTACATGTATTTCTCAGATAATTCATTTCTTTAAAAAAGTCCAGCCAAGTCCAAGAGATCTGGGATTTTTAAAAAGACATTTGGGGAAAGACTACAGTATCCCAATGATGATGTTTATGTGGTTAATTAATTTAATTTACCAAACTGTCAGACAGAATCATATAATACCCTTGCTTCAACAGCTTTAATTCCGGAATCCACAGGCCTGCTGACTTTTCTGCTGAATGTGTTTTGATTTAGATTGTCATAGAGAGATTCTGTCATAATTATTTTATTCCTAACACTCTAGGGGAAAAGCCCTGACCAGTGTATTTACTATTAGGACTAAATGGGGTTATGCTAACTAGAACCACAAATCAGAAAAAGTTGGGACAGTATGGAAAATGCAGATTTAAAAAGTGCAGTGTTTCTTACATTAACTTTGACTTTTATTTCATTGTAGAAAGTACAAACCCAAGACCCACGTGTAGAATAAAAACTACATAGAACACTGAAAAACAGCATTTTTTAGTTCTCACTGGTCTCTAACATTACACCTTACAAGTGTAATATATAAAATATAATAATTACATTTCTACAGAAATCTTTCCATGTTCGTTCTTTCTGTTTTTGTGTTGTTCTGTCTCTCCATATCTATGCTTTAAATATTTCTTTCACATGAAATCCATAATTATTTACTTTAGAATACATATTTGTATGTCCCCAGGTTTACAGTCCTGTTACCCTAGCATACTCCCACTTCTGAAAATTAGGAAACATACCACAAGTAACATGTTCAGCAGGAAACTGCATCATCTGGATCTTCTGAAGAAAATGGGAACATCAAAAACCAATCTCTCTTCTGTGTATTCTGTTCTGTGTATTTCATGATATTGTAACTGAGAAGGTAAATCTCAACTTACTATCCTGTTACCAAAATTATTTTAGATGTTATTTGTTTATTGTAAAAAATAAATCATGATGACAATCACTTGTTGACATCACTTGTTTGAAATCACATATTTATTTAGTTTTTTTTAAAACCTCATTACTAGCCCTAAATTGCCCCATGCCACCTTTTTTTTGTAATGTGTTGTAGGTCTGAAGAGTCATTCTATAAAATGGGTGCCATTTGCTTGTTGCAACTCTTAAAAGTTAAACTTAATTTTCTATAGTTTTCAACACTGAATCAAACAACAAACTTATTTAACTATTTCTGAGTATTGGTCAATCTCAGGCAACTTTATTTTTACATTGTTTCTCCTATTACTGTTACTCATATAAAGAGTAACAGGACTGAGTTTTCAGAACAGAATTAGCAAATACATGTAACCACATGGCAGCTATAGTAATAGAATTAGGGCACTGAGCACGTTCTAATGATTTGACAAAATATTATGATACAAAAGCAGTATCCACGAAAGGCGTGTTTGAGGAGTAAAGATGGGCAGAGGATCTCCAGTTTGGAGACAAATGCATGAGAAAATGTTAAAATGTTATAACGTTAAAATCAATATTCCTCAAAGAAAGATTGTAAAGGATTTACATATTTAACAAGTTTCTGATTTGGCTTGTTTTGCATTGTCTTGTTGAAAAATGCCTGGATGTCCCTGGAAAAGATGTCGTCTTGGAGGCAGGGTATGATGCTCTAATATATCTGTGTACTTTTCTGCATTACTGCTACCAGCACAGAAGTGTAAATGACCTTTGCCGAGGGTATTGACACAACCCCATACCTTTAGGCTTTAGGACTTGTTGCTGTTAAAAGCCTACCTGGTCCTTCTTGTCATTGGTCCGGAGCACAGAGCTTCCATTTCTTCCAAAAATGGACGAATATCGATTCGTCTGACCAGACTACACTCTGTGATGGTACATCATAGATTGCTCCAAACCCAGAGAAGTCCACACTGCTTCTGGACATAATTAATATAAGGCTTCTTTTTTTGCACAGTAAAGTTTTAAGTGGCATTTGTGAATGTAATTCCATATTGGAGTGTTTGACAAGGTTTGAAAAAGTAATCCCTTTCCCATGCGGTTATATCAGCTATTGCTGAATGACAGTTCTTGATGCAGTGAAGATCATGGGTTTGCAGTTTAGGCTTTTGCTCTTGCCCTTTACGAACTGAAATTCCTCCAGATTCCTTGAATCATTTAATGATATTATGCATTGTAGAGGGAGAAATGTGAAAATTACTTCCAATCTTTTTTTTTTTTTGAAGAACATTGATTTTAAACATTTCAGTAATTTTCTCATATATTTGTTGACAAATGATATCCTCTGCCCATCTTTGTTCCTCACAGACTCAGCCGTTTTGTACCAAATCATGATTATAGTCACCTGTTTGATGATTATGGTCTTCTCATTACTAATGCTAAATTGCATGCTGAATTAACTTTTTTTTAGAATGTGGCCTGAAAAGCAGGAATGGATGTTTATTAACAACTGAAATGAAGTTGACCAGAAAAACATGAAATATCTTGGATTCATATACTGTCTGCAATTAAATTAAAGTCAAAGTAAATGTAAGGGACACTGCATGTTTTGTTGTTGTTGGGTTTTTGCATTTTCCATACAGTCCCAACTTTTCTGATTAGGATTTGTATTAAATGTGAATGATTAATCAACGTGTATAATTGTTTTATATAGCTTGTATGTATTTATGGGCTAAGGGTACAATTTTCCATGCAACTATATAACTATACAAGTCAAAATAATGCAAGGCTGTCCTCATGCTATTTTCAAGTCGTCCTCGGAAGTTCCTACTTACGAGTTCGGAGGTCGTAGTTACAACATGATGTACGTTCAAGTGTTTTTGTTGGGTGGTGATGCCAAAAGAACACTTTTGTTTGTACTACTTCTGTTTTTTGTATAGGCAAAACCAGCAAGTTTATTTAGCCTTACTTGAAGAGAATGAAGCGAACTTGACACGCATTAGATGAGTAATATTTTATATTATATAATATTATTTTGTTGTAATTCCTCATTAACATTAGTGCAAGTTGGACAAAATGAACACAAGCTTAAACTGTACAGTTAACATGCAAAACTACTGTTAATAAACTAAAAACGTTACCGTTTACTGTAGTAGCAGCTCCCATGCTGGCAACCGTCATGACGTTTCGTTACTGACACGCCCCCAACTCGGAAAGTCGGGGCTTATCGAAAAATCCGAGTTTCCCACTGGTAAATACGACAGTGCGGTGACGTTTATGTGATCTCATCTCGTAAATACGATATTTCCGACACCACTTGAAGGCAGCATCAGCCTTTTTCAAATACATCTCATAGCATACCTGCAAACCCCAACTACAGTCGTATGAAAAAGTTTGGGCACCCCTGATAATTTTCATGATTTTTCTTTATAAATCATTGGTTGTCCAGCTCAGCAATTTCAGGTAAATATATCATATAGCAGATGAACACCGTGATATTTGAGAAGTGAAATTAAGTTTATAGGTTTTACAGAAAGTGTGCAGTAATTATTCAAACAAAATTAGGCAGGTGCATAAAATTTGGGCCCCTTGTCATTTGAATACCTTTAGCACTAATTATTGGAAACACAAAATTTGTTTTGTAAGCTCATTGGACCCTTGATCTACATACACAAGTGAATCCAACTATGAGAAAGGGTTAAAGGTGGCCAATTGGAAGTTTTTCTCTCTCTTTGCATCTTCTCTGAAGAGTGGCAACATGGGAGCCTCAAAAACAACTCTCAAATGGCCTGAAAACAAGGTTGTTCAACATCATGGTTCAGGGAAAGGAAAAAGCTCTCTCAGAGATTTCAGCTGTCAGTTTCCACTGTGAGGAACATAGTGAGGCAATGAAAGACCACAGACACAGTTCTAGTTAAGGAAAAAACTCCCCGAAGTGGCAGACGAAGAAAAATCTCAGATAGGCAGAGGCGAAGGATGTGAGAACAGTCATAGTCAAAGCCACAGACCACCTCCAAAGAACCTACAACCTCATCTTGCTGCAGATGGTGTCACTGTTCATCGTTCAAACTATACAGCGCACTTTGCACAAGGAGAGGCTGTATGGGAGAGTAATGCAGAAGAAGCCTTTTCTGCAGACACGCCACAACCAGAGTCACTTGAGGTGTGCTACAGCACATTTGGACAATTCCAGCTTCATTTTGGAATAAAGTGCTGTGTACTGAATGAAACTAAAATGAGTTATTTGGACATAACAAGGAGCGGAAAAAGAACACAGCATCCCAAGACAAACACTTGCTACCCACAGTAAAATTGGTGGGCGGTTCCATCATGCTGTGGGGGACTGTGTGGCCAGTGCAGGTACAAGGAATCTTGTTAAAGTTGAGGGTCGCATGGATTCCAGTTAATATCTCCAGATTCTTGAGAACAATGTTCAAAGAATCAGTGACAAAGTTGCACCAAGGCCAACGACCCCAACCCTGCTCAAAATCTACTAAGGCATTCATGCAGAGGAACCAGTACAACATTCTGGAATGGCCATCTCAGTCCCCAGGACATGAATGTTACTGAAAATGTGGGCTGTCCATGCTCGGAAACCATCAAAACCTGACTGAAACTGGAGATGTTTCTAAAGAAGAATGGTCCAAAGCACCTTAAACCAGAATCCAGACTGGAAGCTGTAGGAAGCGTTTAGCGGCGCTGTTATTTCTACAAAAGGAGGATCTACTAAATATTGATGTAATTTTTTCTGTTGGGGTGCCCAAAATTTATGCACCTGCCTAATTTTGTTTGAATAATTACTGCACACTTTCTGTAAATCCTATAAACTTCATTTCACTTCTCAAATATCACTGTGTTCATCTGCTATATGATATATTTAACTCAAGTTGCTGATCTGAACAACCAATGATTTATAAACTAAAATCATGAAAATGATCAGGGGTGCCCAAACTTTTTCATACGACTGTAAGAGCTAGAAGTGGCTGGAAGATGAGCTGGAATGCAAACTATGTAGCACATCCCAGGAAAAAATGTATTGTGAAATTTGACAGTAGAACCATGAAGTGGCCAAATTACCACCAAAATTCATAGTACAACTGTGAAATAAGTCATGGTCAGTTCATAGTCCACCAAGTTTACAGTTGTACTATGAAATTTCACAGTAGAACCATGAAGTGGCCAAATTACCATCAACAATTTATAGTATAACTGTGAACTTCATGGTCAAACTCTACTATGAAAATTCACTACATTTTTTTCCTGGGATGTCAGAACTATAATTGGAGTGTTGTGCTTCCTCCATATCAGCCTACTTTAAATAAATTTAAGCTACAAAATATGTGATCTTCATTAGCAGCGAAATAAAGTGAAATAATTATGTTGATCAATTTATTGCAACCAACAGGACTGGCACCATGTGTTCTGTTGAAATCATTTCATATGGATGAGATCATATCTTCCTTTTAACATGTATGAATTTCTAGTATGGTGAAATAGCAGTATGTGATGTGTATAACAATAGTAATAATAATAATAATAATAATAATAATAATAATAATAATGAAGGTTTACATGTAAAATATGAACATAGTCAATCAATGAAATCAATCGATGAAAAATAGCTTATACAAAAAGTAGGTGTTTCATTACTCAGCATTCATAGTTAGTATTACGTCATATACAATGCAAATCTCGTCCTTCTCCATATGAACCACATAAGGCATTTTATGGGACACAAAATTTATATTTACATAATGGCGTAATACTGCTAATTCCTTTCACCGTATTAAGGCGCATAGTCGTGGACGCTTTGGCGTCCCATACGCGCGTCTGCATTTCTGTTGCTGTTATCTAACACTGGGAATTCCCTGTCAGCCGTGAGATACAGTGCTGCATCAAGGAAAAAAAACAGTCCTCTACGCGGTTCCTTCCTTAACCGTTCAACTACAATATAAGCTAAACGGCCACACAGTTCAATCATTCTGCAAATAACTGCTTAGTCACAGCAACAACACATTCACCCGCGTTACAAACGGTTACACGCCTTGTCGAAAATAAGACGCAAGGAAAATGCGGCTTACCTCGTGTGCATCGGTGATGGGATCGCTTTATGGCTTGGCGGAAAGGTGCGCAGAGAGAATAACGCATACGTCCAAACTCAAGTCATTTTTGCCGTGTAAGGCTCTGGATAATCAGGCGCAGTCCCTCCTGACTCGTATCGTGATAGCACGATTCCAGTAGGTTATAAATCGAACTAAGCTCCTTCTTATTCCAGTTCAGTGTTATGTTTGGATTCATCCGTGTCTAAAGCTGCTCTGCATCAGACCCCCATTCTAATAAGCGAAATTAATAAAGCTGTGCAGCGCGATACCCACTGGAATTCGGCTACACTCCTGTCCCATCGGTTTCCCCTGCAGTGGCAGCGCCACAAAACAAACACGCACGCACGCACGCACGCACACACACACACACACACACGCGCGCGCACGCACGCTCTTGTCTCACTATACTTGTGAGGACTTTCCATTAATCCCAGAAGTTGAATCTGTTCATCTGGACATAAGGACACAAACCTTATGTCCAGATGAACAGATTCAACTTCTGGGATTTTCTTACCTGGATTATTGAGCATGCATCAAGAGACTTTCCACAAACATAACGATTACTGTAGATAATTAATGCTACAACTACAACATGACCTCAGTAAACTAAAGCTAACCTTCTGGCTCTTTTGGTTTTTCAAGTAAATGTTGCTGTTTAAGTATAAAAGATATTGGTAAAACGGTCCTCACAAGTCAAAACTGGCAGGTTTTCCTATCATTTTAAGTCCTCATAATGGTACACACACACACACACACACACACACACACGTTTGTCTTATTATCCTTGTGGGGACTTTCCCCTGTCATAATCATTATTGTAGCTAATTAATGTTACACCCCTCACCTAACCCTAACCTTTTTCTTGAGGGGCACCCACATCCTGTTCTGCTACTAGTTGGGCTACTTGTAGGGTGCTGCCACTCTTAACCTCTGTAAGCAAATGGAGATATTTTGACTATTTTGCCTTTTATAAAAGGAAGTTGCAGTTTCTGTAATTAAATAAATAAACAGTTTTCCCTGTTAGAAAACAGGCTTGTCTTTCTACCATTGTGGGGACTGTCCATTGACCTAATATTATTGTATTTAATAAATTCTGAACCTACACCTAACACCAAAAAGGCAAATTCCCTTGTGGGGACCAGCAAAATGTCAGATCTTTCTATCCTGTTATGGACATTTTATACCCAAAACACACACCCTGCTCCCACCCATGCTTTCATATGTCCGCCTGTTGGATCACTGTTCATAAACATCACAATCAAAATTCAGAACCCTGCCCCCCCCCCCCCTCTCTCTCTCTCTCTCTCTCACTCTCTCTCATCCTGTGAAACATATAATGGATAAAATAGATAACAGTAACAATAATAAATATAGCCGCAAGCGACAGTTGCAGGGTCCAAGCCGTGAGGCAAAACTTTGCCCAGACAGCAACCCCAAGTGGCGAGTCACCATCACATTGCATGTAGTTGAAATATGGACTCACTCGGCAACACTCGCCTTGAAATGTTACTGTTAACCTGTTGAAATCGGTGAAATCAGTCCCTCCGAGATTGGCGGGAATCTGACAAACTGTGTGTGAGTTACATGTGCATAAATAGTTTAAGCGCCGCATCATTAGGATCCATAAATATGTGGCGGCCAAGTTGATGGCAAATGTCGATATGTTTTTGATAAATATGAAGTGGCATGCTATGTTGATTGTTATGACACTAAATTTGAAAGGGTAAGTGAATAATCCAGGGACAAGTTTGCAAAAGCAGGTTTTGCACAATTAGCGAATTTGTGATGGTGGCCATGTTGTTTGTAATGTGTGAGTGGGGGTTAATTATTACTTAGAGTTTAGGGCCACGATACAGCTTGCCAAATTTCGTCTCAATCGGAGTTACGGTTCCTGAGAAACAGTGATTTTGATTTATCTCCGCCCCCTTTTGTTGGATACACCCCTACCTTTGCAGTTCACCTGACATTCATATGCTAATCAGTCCCTCTGAGATTGGTGGAAATCAGAGAAACTGTGTGTGAGTTACATGTAAATAAATAGTTTGCACGTTATGATGCATAAATATGTGGCAGATATGTTGATTACAAATGTCGACATGTTTTTGATGACTCTGAAGTGGCATGCTATGTTGATTGTTAAAACTATAAATTTGAGAGGGTAGGTGAATAATCCAGGGACAAGTTTGCAAAAGTAGGTTTTGCACATTTTGCGAACTCGTTAAAAAGCAGTGGGTGGAGCCACAATTTTCAGATGCCAGTTTTGTTTGGAATTTGACCACGGATAGAGAGCATAGAGACTTTTCACAGATATCAGAGATTCTGAAGAGATATGTGCATTAAAGTAGTTGAAACATAAATCCAATCTTTGCTATATTGTAGATACTCGACAGTTGGTCACAGGCATGAAGTTTTGTCTCTCAATGTTACTGTTCAGCCAATCCAACGACTCCTGATTGCTGATTGGCCGACGGCGGCCAAGTTTGTGTTGTTATTCGCATATCCCTTAAATGTACACTTAGAAATTAGGGCCAAGATGCAGCGTGCCAAATTTTGGCTGAATCGGACTGAGTAACAGTAATTTTGCCTTAGCTCCACCCCCTTCATATGGACACGCCCATAGCTGTGGAACTGTCCACAGAATGTTATTACAATCGCATGACTAAAGTGTGGTGTACATCTGATGAAGCATTTATGAGATACAGCTGTCTGAGTAGTTGAAGCTCCACCTTGGTATGATTGGCATGTAGCGGCCATGTTGTTTGCAACATTTTGTTGATAAATATGTAGAGGAACACTGCTGATTGTTGTGACACCAAATATGTGAGGATATGTGAAACATCCAGGGACGAGTTCACCAAAGTAGGTTTAGCATATTATGCAAATTAGCAAGAAATGTATGTGGGCGGTGCTTAATGGTTTCATACGGCAAGGATTAGGGCATAGCGTGGACTAGAAATGTCAAACGTAGGTGTCATGGCGTAGCAGAATAATAATAATAATAAGAAGAAGAAGAAGAAGAAGAAGAAGAAGAAGAAAGAAAAATCTTGACAAAAATAATAGGGTTCCAGCAGTTCATGCTTGGACCCCTAATAATAATAATAATAAGAAGAAGAAGAAGAAGAAGAAGAAGAAGAAGAAGAAGGAAGAAAGAAAAATCTTGACACTTCGTGCTTGGACCCCTAATAATAATAATAATAATAATAATAATAATAATAATAATAATAATAACAATAAAAAGGAAGAAAGAAAAATCTTGACAAAAACAATAGTGTTCCAGGACGTTGTGCTTGGACCCCTAATAATGTTGTTTGCAACATTTTGTTGATGAATATGAAGCGGAACACTCTGCTGATTGTTGTGACACCAAATATGTGAGGATATGTGAAACATCCAGGGACGAGTTCGCCAAAGTAGGCTTAGCATATTATGCAAATTAGCAAGAAATGTATGTGGGCAGTGCTTAATGGTTTCATACAGCGAGAATTAGGGCATAGCGTGGACTAGAAATGTCGAACGTAGATGTCATGGCGTAGCAGAATAATAATAATAATAAAAATTATAATAATAATAATAATAATAACAATAATAATAATAGTAATAGTAGTAGTAATAATAATAATAATAACAATAATAATAGTAATAGTAGTAGTAGTAGTAGTAATAATAATAATAATAATAATAATAATAATAATAAATAAGGAAGAAAGAACAATCTTGACAAAAACAATAGGGTTCCAGCACTTCGTGTTTGGGATACTAATAATAAATAAGGAAAAAAATCTTGACAAAAACAATAGAGTTCCAGCACTTCGTGCTTGGACCCCTAATAATAATAATAATAATAACAATAATAGAAGAAGAAAAAGAAGAAGAAAAATAAGAAGAAAGAAGAATCTTGACAAAAACAATAGGGTTCCAACACTTCATGCTTATACCCCTAATAATAACGATAATAATAATAATAATAATAATAATAATAATAATAATAATAAGGAAGAAAGAAAAATCTTGACAAAAACAATAGGGTTCCAGCAATTACAGCTGTCTGAGTAGTTTGAAGCTCCGCCTTGGTATGATTGGCATGTAGTGGCCATGTTGTTTGCAACATTTTGTTGATAAATATGAAGTGGAACACTCTGCTGATTGTTGTGACACCAAATATGTGAGGATATGTGAAACATCCAGGGACGAGTTCGCCAAAGTAGGCTTAGCATATTATGCAAATTAGCAAGAAATGTATGTGGGCGGTGTTTAATGGTTTCATACGGCGAGGATTAGGGCATAGCGTGGACTAGAAATGTCAAACGTAGGTGTCATGGCATAGCAGAATAATAATAATAATTTAAAAAATTATAAAAACAAGAAGAAGAAGAAAGAAAAATCTTGACAGAAATAATAGGGTTCCAGCAGTTCATGCTTGGACCCCTAATAATAATAATAATAATAAGAAGAAGAAGAAGAAGAAGAAGATGAAGAAAAAGAAGATGAAGAAGAAGGAAGAAAGAAAAATCTTGACACTTCGTGCTTGGACCCCTAATAATGATAATAATAATAATAATAATAATAATAATAATAATAATAATAATATTTAAAAAAGGAAGAAAAAAAAATCTTGACAAAAACAATAGTGTTCCAGCACATTGTGCTTGGACCCCTAATAATAATAATAATAATAATAATAATAATAATAATAATAATAATAATAATAATAACAATGGAGGTCTGGATTTGGAGTCAAAAACAAAATTAAAGTGGAAAAACACACTACAGGCTGTGATGTAATGTCCTTAAAACAAGTCAAAATGAAACTCAGTATTGTGTGTGGCCTCCACGTGCCCGTATGACCTCCCTACAATGCCTGGGCATGCTCCTGATGAGGTGGCGGATGGTATCCTGAGGGTTCTCCTCCCAGACCTGGACTAAAGCATCTGCCAACTCCTGGACAGTCTGTGGTGCAACGTGATGTTGGTGGATGGAGCGAGACATGATGTCCCAGATGTGCTCAATCGGATTCAGGTCTGGGGAACAGGCGGGCCAGTCCATAGCTTCAATGCCTTCATCTTTGGAACTGCTGACACATTCCAGCCACATGAGGTCTAGCATTGTCCTGCATTAGGAGGAACCCAGGGCCAATCGCACCAGCATATGGTCTCAGAAGAGTTCTGAGGATCTCATCTCAGTACCTAATGGCAGTCAGGCTACCTCTGGCGAGCACATGGAGGGCTGTGCGGCCCTCCAAAGAAATGCCACCCCACACCATTACTGACCCACTGCCAAACCAGTCATGCTGAAGGATATTGCAGGCAGCATCTCCAGACTCTGTCACGTCTGTCACGTGCTCAGTGTGAACCTGCTTTCATCTGTGAAGAGCACAGGGCGCCAGTGGCGCATTTGCCAATCCTGGTGTTCTCTGGCAAATGCCAAGCGTCCTGCACGTTGTTGGGCTGTGGGGGGCGTCGAGCTCTCATAACATCCTCATGAAGTCAGTTTCTAACCGTTTGTGCAGACACATGCACATTTGTGGCCTACTGGAGGTTATTTTGCAGGGCTCTGGCAGTGCTCCTCCTGTTCCTCCTTGCACAAAAGCGGAGGTAGCGGTCCTGCTGCTGGGTTGTTGCCCTCCTACGGCCTCCTCCACGTCTCCTGGTGTACTGTCCTGTCTCCTGGTAGCACCTCCAGCCTCTGGACACTATGCTGACAGACTCAGCAAACCTTCTTGCCACAGCTCGCATTGATGTGCCAATATGGATGAGCTGCACTACCTGAGCCACTTGTGTGGGTTGCAGAGTCTGTCTCATGCTACCACGAGTGTGAAAGCACCACCAACATTCAAAAGTGACCAAAACATCAGCCAGAAAGCATAGGTACTGAGAAGTGGTCTGTGGTCCCCACCAGCAGAACCACTCCTTTATTGAGTGTGTCTTGCTAATTGCCAATAATTTCCACCTGTTGTCTATTCCATTTGCACAACAGCATGTGAAATTGATTGTCAATCAGTGTTGCTTCCTAAGTGGACAGTTTGATTTCACAGAAGTTTGATTTACTTGGAGTTATATTGTGTTGTTTAAGTGTTCCCTTTATTTTTGAGCAGTATATTTGCTTGTCATTTCCTCTGGTTTGCTCATTTGATGTCTAGACTTGGGTTTTTATAAATCAAATTTTCAATGAATATTGTTAACAGTGCAATGGAAATAAAATGTAAATACAATTGGTTTTTATATTAGTTATATTATATTATATCTTGGGTAAATAAAAACAGAAACAGAAACTCCGCATCATCATAGCAGAAGTTTAAATTAAATTGTTGAAAACTGACTGAGATACATGGCAAGTTAATTAAAATATAGAAATATAAATTGGACTTTTTAAACTGAGGGGCATTATGTTTGTCATTTTATTTTTCTGACTTATTTAACAGTTGTAAATTTAATATTACACTTTCATCTTTATACAACTAAATGTTTATGGGGACTTTTGGTCAACTCTGCAAATTGGCTTAGAGGAACTTTAGCTCATTCCAATGTACAGAACAGTTTCAACTATCAGGTGCGCTTCCTCAAATGAACTGCTTGTAACAGACCTTCCAAAACATGTCTGTTGGATTAAAGTTAGGACTTTGACTTGTCCATACCAAAACATTAACTTAATTCTTCTTGAATTAACTCCATTTGCAAACAATCCGTCTGCTTGAGGATTGATGAAGTCTAGAATATTTAGAGGTGGTGGTGTAATCTTTTCCAGCCTGATGAGCACCAATAACTCTTTTTCTGAGGTTGTCACAAGTCTTCTTCGTTAGTTCCATGATACACTTCAACAGACAATTGTTCTGAAGATGAGAATTGGACTTGATCTCTGTTATTTACCTACAACAGTGTACCCACACCTTACTCTAATTTCACCTTCAAATGAACTATTAATCCTAGACGTTCACATATTTTTGCCACTCACAGATATTTACGTTTGGATCAGTTTTGGTTTTAAGCCACGCAGACACAGGAAGGACATGCAAACTCCACACAGGAGGAGTCCAAGCCTGGGATTAAACAAAGGATCTCTGGAGCTGTGAGGCGACAGTGCTAACCATGTGCACCACTGTGCCACCCCTTCTACGTATGTAGAGCAGCAAAATCTTTTTAGCTTCAAATCTTGAACTGACATCCGTGATGAGATGTCCTCCAAACACGCTGAAAAAAAGAATACGTCTTGAGTATCATTAGCATAACAGTAATAGGAGCCATGTGAGCTTATGACTTCATCAAGAGAAAGGTTGTGGTGAGAAAAAAGCAGAGATCCAGCACTAAAACTCATAGGACTTCAGTGAAGAGTTTGCTATACTGTCAGTGTAATCTCAGAATAAAAAGCAAATGCTCAATTTCTGCCTTATCTTTGAACATTCACCACAGGAGCATCTGTTGATGTTTATTTTGAACTTAAATAGCTATTAAAATATATTATCCAAATATATTTATTAAACATTTAGGCACCGAGCATTGAAATAAATGATTCTGTATCACTAGAGATCATCCAGCTTTATCACCACTAAATAGGAATGACTTATAATACCATTACAGGACAAAATTAATTTTGGCAATAATAGTAGATAGACAACTATGATTAGGTCACATGTACAACCAGTAAATCTACTTTACTAGTGTTGCTATTCACGCCCACAACTATGGAAAGGTAATTTCTGTCGTCCTAACTGCCAGTTCCAAATGTACAATATAATATTAAAAATTGCATATGCAAAAATCCAATCCCTGTCAATCTTTCTTTGAGGAACATTGTTTTTAAACATTTCAATAATTTTCTCATTGATTTGTTGATAAACTGGAGATCCTCTGCCCACCTTTGATCCTCAAAGACTCAGCCTTTTGTGGATACTGCTTTTGTACCAAATCATGATTACAATCACCTGTGGACATGTTTGAAATCACATAATTATCTAGTTTTTTTATTTACCTCACTACTACCTCTAAATTTCCCCATCCCAACCTTTGTTGGAATGTGTTGCAGTCCTGAAATACAGGAATGGATGTATATTAAGAAAAAAATAAAATAAAATAAAATGAAGTTGACCAGAAAAAAACCTTGGGTTGTCTTATCTTGGGTTCATACTGTCTGTATAAAAGTCAAAGAACATGTAAAATGCTGCATGTTTTTTAATTTGCATTTTCCATCCCAACTTTTTTCTGATCTGGGGTTGTATATCTATATTTATAATCTATATCTGTCAGTCTGTCTATACATGTATACACTCACCAGCCACTTTATTAGATAAAGGTAAGGTTGGTCCTTTTGCCTTCAAAACTGTCTTTGTGAAAAATTATTTGTGGCATGGATTCAGCAAGGTGCATTTTGGTCCACACTGATATGATAGAATCATACAGTTGCTGCAGATTTGTTGGGTACATATCCATGATGCGAATCTCCCGTTAAACCACATAATCACCAGTTACACACTTTGTAATCTGTTCTGTATCCAATCCTTTTTAAAGAGGAAAGACTATGATACCACCCTCACCCACTGACACTGAAGCAGCCCCAATCTGTCAACCCTGCAATAATACCCTCTCAAACACGTTCTGATTGTCCCAATCTCTCCAATATCAGAAAAAACTTCTACAGAGCAGATGATGTGGAAGACATTATCAAGTAGACACCTTCCACCCAAGATTAACAAACATTTTAGATTGATGTTTGTTTGGTTTATTTCAATATCGCTATCAGAATTAGTGGCCATTTCAATTAACCTAACACACACATCTTTGGACAGTGGGAGGAAATCAGAGTACCCGGAGTAAAGCCACGCAGACACGGGGAGGACATGCAGACTCTACACAGAAAGGACGCAGGCCGCTCCACCCTGGGATTGAACCTAGGACCTTCTTGCTGTGAGGCAGTGGTGCAACCCACCGTTCCACCCATTTTAGATTTACTGAATCTAAAACAATTTACTTCATATTATAACAACTATTCTATACATTACTATAATTACCATGTGTATAGCATACACTGGTGTGAACCCTTTAAAATGTTATATATTTCTGCATAAATTTGACCTAAAACAACATCAGATTTTCACACAAGTCCTAAAAGTAGGTAAAGAGAGCACAGTTAAACAAATGAGATAAAAATAGTATACTTGGTCATTTATTTATTGAAGAAAATGATCCAATATTACATATTACTGAGTGTCAAAAGTATATGAACCTTTGCTTTCAGTATCTGGTGTGACCCCCTCTGTTCAGCAATAACTGCAACTAAACGTTTCCTGTAACTGTTGATCAGTCCTGCATACCAGTCTTGGAGGAATTTTAGCCCATTCCTCCGTACAGAACAGCTTCAGCTCTGGGATGTTGGTGGGTTTCCTCACATTAACTGCTCGCTTCAGGTCCTTCCACAACATTTCCATTGGATTAAGGTCAGGACTTGGCCATTCCAAAATATTAACTTTATTCTTCTTTAACCATTCTTTGGTAGAACGTCTTGCGTGCTTAGGGTTTTTGTCTTGCTGCATGACCCACCTTCTCTTGAGATTCAGTTCATAGACAGATGTCCTCACATTTTCCTTTAGAATTCTCTGCTAAAATTCAGAATTGACTATTCCATCAATGATGGCAAGCCATCCTGGCCCAGATGCAGCACAACAGGCAGAAACCATGGTAATACCACCACCATGTTTCACAGATAGGATAAGGGACTTATGCTGGAATGCAGTGGTCTCCCTTCTACAAACATAATGCTTTTCTTTTAAACCAAAAAGTTTTTTCGTCTCATCCGTCCACAAAACATCCTTCTAATAGTCTGGCTTGTCCACATGATCTTTAGCAAACTGCAGTCGAGCAGCAATGTTCTTTTTGGAGAGCAGTGGCTTTTGCCTTGCAACCTTGCCATACACACCAGTATTGTTAAGTGTTCTGATGGTGGACTCATGAACATTAACATTAGCCAATGTGAGAGAGGCCTTTAGTTGCTTAGAAGTTACCCTGGGGTCCTTTCTGACCCAACTATTACACTCCTTGCTCTTGGAATGATCCTTGTTGGTCAACCACTCCTGGGGAGGATAACATTGTTCTTGAATTTCCACCATTTGTACACAATCTGTCTGACTGTGGATTTGTGGGGTCCAAACTCTTAAGAGATGGTTTTGTAACCTTTTCCAAGCTGATGATCATCAAAAGCTCTTTTTCTGAAGTCCTCAGAAATCACCTTTTTAGTGCTATGGTACACTTCCACAAACATGTGTTGTGAAGAGCAGACTTGGATAGATCCCTGTTTTTTAAATAAATCAGGGTGCCCACTCACACCTGATTGTCATCCCATTGATTGAAAATATCTGACACCTTTCACCAATATTTTTGTCTCATTTGTATAACTGAGTTCTCTTTATCTACTTTTAGGACTTGTGTGAAAATCTTATGATGTTTTAGTCATATTTCTGCAGAAATATAGAAAATTCTAAAGGGTTCACAAACTTTCAAGCACCACTGCACATGCCAATATACATCTAAACATTAACACAGTTCAGTAATAAACCATTTTATTTCATATTTATAATTACGGATGTTTAGGCAAATGGCTGTAGTACTTGCATGTAGAAACAGTTCCTATATATTTATATCACAATTACTTAAAATGCAAATTCCTATAAAATGACACAACACAGTAACGCAGTGTCAGGATTGCAAATCACATGAGACAGCACTGTTCTTAGAACAGGTCTACTACTTACATATGGCAGTAAATATCAAAATTGATACACATAAATTAATCAAAATCACAGAATGTCACAGTGTATACCAATTAAAATCACACACCTTCACATCCAATAAAATATTTCAAACCACAAATCAAAAGGGCTACAAAACAGTTTTAGATATGGATGTGCACGCACACATGCATGCACAAAATACATTCACAGTGCAGATAACACACCAGATAACACATCATAAAAGTGTGTTTTAGAGTACTTGAAGAAGGGAAATCGTGTCAGAGACCAATGTCCGTCTGTCCTTTTTGGTGAACAGGGGAGTAAGGAAAGGCACTGGATCTTAATTACATTTGTTAGTTTGCTTAACTGAATATCTGATATCTACTTAAAGTTGAACTATGCTGATGAATTCCAACTGTACGGTGACAGCAGCCATTGTGATGCAGTAATGAATACTGTCTATTAAGCAAGGGCACACATTTTAAGCATTGCTGAGCATACACCTAAAGGGTAAGTATACTACATTCAAGTCTCTGTACATGGTTTAAAACATTAACATCTCATTTGTGGCAGCGAGTCTACACTAACCCTGTACTTCCGTAACAGCAATGTGTTCTTGAAAAGAAAGACCACACGCTATCCAAATTTTCACCATGCTTTTTAGAGTTTTTCTACAACGCAAATTTAAAAAAAACTACAGTGTTCCTTACATCTCCTTTGACTTTTATTTAATTCCAGACAGTATAAACCCATGATTTAATTTTTTAATAAACATCCATTGCTGCATTTCAGGCTTGCACCACATTTCAAAATGTTGGGACGGGGGAAAATTTATGGCTAATAATGAGGTAAAAACTAAAAAATGATGCGATTTTAAACAGGCAATGTCAACAGGTGATTATAATCCTGATTTGTTACAAAAGCAGTGTCCACAAAAGGCCGAGTCTTTGAGGAGTAAAGATGGGCAGAGGATCTCCAGTTTATCAACAAATGCATAAGAAAATTACTGAAATGTTTAAAAACAATTTTCCTCAAAGAAAGACAAAGGGATTTACATATTTCAGTCCTAGCTTTTTTCTGATTTGGCTTGTTTTGCATTGTCTTGTTGAACAATGCATGGACATCCCTGGAAAAGATGTCAGCTTATGCTGCTCTAAAATCTCAGTGTACTTTTTCTGCATTAGTGCTTTCATCACAGAAGTGTAGATGACCTTTTCCAAGGGCACTTACCCAACCCCACACCATGACAGAGCCAGGCTTTTGGACTTGTTGCCGATAACAGCCTACATGGTCTTTTTCATCTTTGGACCGGCATCCATTTTTTCCAAAAAAAAAAGACTTGGAATACCGATTGGTCTGAGCACAGTACACATTTCCACTGTGTGATGGTCCATCCCAGATGCCGCTTCTGGACAGGGTTAACATAAGGCTTCTTTTTTTTTGCACAGCAAAGTTTGAAATGGCATTTGTGAATGTAACTCTGTATTGTAGTGCTTGACAAAAATTTGCCAAAGTAATCCCTTGCCCTTGTGGTTCTACTAACTATTGCTGAATGACAGTTCTTGAGGAGTTGCTGTCTGAGGGATTGAAATTCACGGGTGTTCAGCTTATGCCTGTGCCCTTGGCCTTTACGCACTGAAATTCCTCTAGATTCCTTGAGTCGTTTAAAGATATTATGCACTGTAGAAGGAGAAATATGCAAATACCTTCTAATCTGTCTTTGAAGTACATTGTGTTTAAACATCTCAATAGGTTTAAAAACAGGTTTAATTTTCTCATGCATTTGTTGACAAACCGGAGATCCTCTGGCCATCTTTGCTCATCAAAGACTCAGCCTTTCCTGGATGCTGCTTTTGTACCAAATTATGACTACAATCACCAGTTTGAAATCACATCATTATTTACTTTTTCAATTCATTACTAGCTCTAAACTGCCCCCATCTCAACTTTGTTGGAATGTGTTGCAAGACTGAAATGCAGCATGAATGTTTATTAACAAATTAAATCAAGTTGACCAGACAACACATGAAATTGGGTTCATATTGTATGCAAGGAAATAAAAGTCAAAGTAAATGTAAGAAACAATGTGTTTTTTTTTCATATGCATTTACTTTTTCTGATTTGGGGTTGTAGACTTTGTCCTCACTTCTTTTTAGACCTGGTAGTTGCTGAGGTTCAGGATTTGCAGTGTGAAGGGTGTTGCAGTTACACAGATACTGAACCTCTCACTGTGCAGCAACGGTATGTAGTGGTGTTGATGGATCACAGTGAAAACAGCAGCAATAAAAGAAAAGAAAAAATAACAGAGGAAACAAATTGTTCAGAGTGTTTCACTATTACTGGTGTGCATCTAAGAATGCCTTGAACGCCAGATTAACAGAAAAAAATAGACTAACAAAAACAAGGTCCATTCATTCATATGTCATCTATTTAAAGGCAACAGGTGAAATGATACACACATAATCCACTTTCTTACCTTAGTTTAGACTCTGATGTAGGTAAATAATCATGTATTATTTATTTATTCATCAAATGTCATGTCAGCACCGGTCTTTATCCATGATAGGAGCAAGGTAAAAACTGATAAAACATACATTGGGGCAATTCAGAGAGAGAAATTAAAGTTGATTGAGCAAAACCCTTAACCCACAATTGCTTGGATTGTAAGACTGTATCAATTGTAAGTCGCTCTGGATAAGAGCGTCTGCTAAATGCTGTAAATGTACTCAGAACAGCATGAAATCATGAAGCGGAAATAACTACCTGACTTCTACACTTGTTCATTGTACATTTATCATTTCCCCTTATCATACAGAAGCATTTTCTAGTTCAACAATTACAGACTGTAGTCCATCGGTTTCTCTACATACTTTGTTTTTCCCCTTCACTCTGTTCTCTAATAACCAGGACCCCCACAGGACCAGGACCAGACATCAGGTACTATTTGGTTGGTGGAACATTCTGCAGTGACACTGATGTGAAGTGGTGGTGTGTTAGTGTGTGTTGTGCTGGTAGGCGTGGATCAGACATAGCACTGCTGCTGGACTGAAAATAGTCCACCAACTAAAAATGTCCAGCCACCAAAATCCTGTAGGTAGCATCCTGTGAGCTGCTGTCTCTGACTTTACATCTACATGACAGAGCAATAAGGTAGGTGGTGTAATAGAGGGTGCACAGTGAGTGAACACAGTTGTTTGTTTATTTGGTTTATTTTAACGTCGCTAGCAGCATCAGTGGCCATTTCAGCAACACACAAGGTTATATCAAGACTAGCCTTATATATACACTCAAGTCAATGCCCATTTAGTGTAATCAATTAACCTAACACGCATGTCTTTGGACTGTTGGAGGAAACCGGACTACCCAGAGTGAACAAATGCAGACACGGGGAGGATATGCAGACTCCACAAAGAAAGGACCCAGGCCACTTCACCCTGGGATTGAATCTTGCTGTGAGGTGGCGGTGCTATCCGAACACAGTTTTTAAAAAAGTACAGTAGCATTGCTATGTCAGATACAATCGTACCAGCACAACACATCACCACCACATCAATATCACTGCAGTGCTGAGAATAACCTAACATCCAAATATAACCTGACCTGTGGTGATCCTGTGGGGGCCCTGCACTTACAGAACAGAATAAAGGAGACGAACAAAGTATGTACAGAAACAGATGGACAACAGTCTGCAATTGAATAACAACAAAGAGCTTTTACATTGTAAGTGGAACTGATAAAATGGACAATGAGTATAGAAACAAGGAGGTGTACCTAATAAAGTGAGCAGTAAGTGTATGTTTCTGCAGAAATAAGTCCTAAAAGTAGATCAAACATATCTGGATGTATATTACATGAAACATGAAAGTGAATGTACATTTAGTGGCAGTAACAAAATACGTGCTTACTGGACAATTACTGATTTAAAGGTACAATGGAAGCAGAGATGCAGCACCAGTTACAATGAAACCCTTTTGAACACAATAAGCAGATAACAGCCTGCTGGTAAAATATTCTATTAAATGTGCGAACCCAAAGAGACCAAATAGATACCTCTATAAACAAAAAAAGAAACCAACACTAAAATAAGACAAATGTTTTTTAAATACCGTGCCTGAAGGCTAACCTTGATGCCAAATCAGAAAACAGCATGATTTAACATGTGCAACTCCACTGGAATCACTATGAGTGCACTCTGAACGCAAGTTACTATAAGGCTATTTTGGTCTAGGGACTCAGAAGGGGTCAAAGGTAACAGGATGCCACTACCAGCATCAGTGCAGCAGACAGGAACTGCGTGACTCGATACAGGTGGAGTGTAGAGAAGGTCAACATGGCTACACTGAGAGGGAGCAGCAGTTGTGATGTCACCCAAAGCATCCGTTTACTGAAAGAGATATGAACACACATGTTTTAGATACTAAATCATACTTTATATCCGAATAACCAATATCACAAAACGCAACCAAAATATCAATTTGGATTAGGGAATGGGAATAAAAGAAGCATTGTGTCAGGGGAATATTGTAAGCAATACAGTGATTAAGCTTTCTATGAAATTGTAAGTAAGACACTGACATTTTAAAGGTGGAGATTGGGATATCATATGTTCTTAAGCTCCATTTTGTTTGTATTGACTGTTATGATTAAGTCAGATTTGCTTATACATTACAGTGTACATAAAAGTGTAGTATTCAGCAATGTCTTATTCCCCAAATACAATTGGACCAATTGTCTGCACTCAGCTTAATTCTGACTAAATGCATTATAGCAATATGATTGCAATCAATCCTTCAGACTGTAGTTAAGTAACCAGACATCACTGCAATCTATACTTTAACATTCGTACATATCTTATGTACCAACTTTCCAAATAATGATACCAACCAATCGAGTCAAATGGAGCTTACAGACAGTTGGAATCTCTGACACTTTGAAACAATACTAAGTGTTTGCACCTTCATGATTCCTTCATGTTTCTAAATAAACTGAGGCCACCAAATAATGCTTTTTCATTTGCGTCGATCTCTGACAAGGACTTCCACCTCAAAATTCCTAAAATTTCTTTTCTTGAATTTACACTCTGCAATTGTATTTATTATGTCACACAAAATTGAACAGGAGACCACACAAATACCCATGCATGAGCTCAATTATGCATTGATCATATATGGAAATTTGCAGGATGTAATAAGATGGAGAAAGCCGCTTATTCACCAGAGTACGAAAGTTCCGCTTTACAGAGTGGAAACGGTGTGTAAGTGTGTGTTACATATCTGATATTTTTTTTGTTTGCACACCGTTTCCATGCTGGAATTGACATCATGTTTTATGAATTATTCATTCCTCAATTCTATGCATTTCAGTTCAGCAAATATATAAATGATATGTAACTGTCTACTGTCTAAATGTCATTAACATATACTGCTAATAAATGAAATGCATTGTGTTATGGTACAGATCGATTTCAGACCTTTCTCCCCTGCTGCAGAAATTCAATGTTACCTCCCTACAAAGGTCTGGCCAAAGTTTTCCATTACCAAGCAATTAATTAATGAATACATTTAATCTTGATTAAAATGTTACACAACACATTTCTTCAATTAATCTTTGAGGAACAGTAAAAGTAAAACAAAAAAACTAATGTGCACATACAGTGGGGCAAAAGAGTATTTAGTCAGCCACCGATTGTGCAAGTTCTCCTACTTAGAAAGATGAGAGAGGTCTGTAACTTTCATCATCAAAGTGAAACGCCCTTAAAAAGCAAATAGTAAGTTCAAGCACAAAGTCCGCTGTGCTGTGCGACCCTGTCCTGCAGCACAGGAAGCCGAAATGCAGTTCCCTGAATAATCAATGCATTTATTATAAGGCGTATTAGAGCTGTGTGTCAGCACAAAATGAAAAAACACATAGTAAGTACAGTGGGGAAAAAAGTATTTAGTCAGCCACTGATTGTGCAAGTTCTCCTACTTAGAAAGATGAGAGAGGTCTGTAATTTCATCATAGGTACACATCAGCTGAGAGAGACAAAATGAGGAAAAAAAAAATCCAGGATATCACATTGTAGGTTTTTTTTTTAAAGAATTTAATTGTAAATCATGGTAGAAAATAAGTATTTGGTCACCACACAAACAAGCAAGCTTTCTGGCTCTCACAGACCTGCAACAACGTCTTTAAGAAGCTCTTCTGTCCTCCACTCGTTACCTGTATTAATGGCACCCGTTTGACCTCGTTATCTGTATAAAAGACACCTGCCTCAAACAGTCAGACTCCAAACTCAACCATGGCCAAGACCAAAGAGCTGTCGAAGAACACCAGGCTGAGAAGAGTGAATCTACAATAGGCAAGCAGGTTGGTGTGAATAAATCAACTGTGGGAGCAATTGTAAGAAAATGGAAGCCATACAAGACCATTAATAATCTCCCTCGATCTGGGGCCCCATGTAAGATCTCATCCCGTGGGGTCAAAATGATCATGAGAACGGTGAGCAAAAACCCCAGAACTACACGAAGGGACCTGATGAATGACCTGCAGAGAGCTGGGACCAAAGTAACAAAGGCTACCACCAGTAACACACTATGCCGAGAGGGACTCAGATCCTGCTGTGCCAGGCGTGCCCCCTGCTTAAGCCAGCACATGTCCAGGCTCATCTGAAGTTTGCCAGAGAACATATGGATGGTCCAGAAGAGGATTGGGAGAATACCATGTGGCCAGATGAAACCAAAATAGAACTTTTTGGTAAAAACTCAACTGGAGGAAGAAAAATGCTGAGTTGCATCCCAAGAACACCATACCTAGTGTGAAGCATGGGGGTGGAAACATCATGCTTTGGGGCTGTTTTCCTGCAAAGGGACAGGACGACTGATCCGTGTTAAGGGAACAATGAATGGGGTCATGTATCGTGAGATTTTAAGCCAAAACCTCCTTCCATCAGTGAGAGCGTTGAAGATGGAACATGGTTGGGTCTATCAGCATGACAATCATCCCACACACACACCGCTCGGGCAACGAAGGAGTGGCTCCGTAAAAAGCATTTCAAGGTCCTGGAGTGGCCTAGCCAGTCTCCAGACCTCAACCCCATAGAAAATTTGTGGAGGATGTTGAAAATCCGTGTTGCCCAATGACAGCCCCAAAACATCACTGCTCTAGAGGAGATCTGCATAGAGGAGTGGGCCAAAATACCAGCTACATTGTGCGCAAACCAGGTGAAGACTGTGGGGACTGGGGTAGCCTAGTGGTTAACTCTGGACCAGAAGGTCCAGGGTTCAAATCCCATCTCTGCCAAGCTGCCACTGTTGGGTCCTTGAGCAATATCCTTAACCCACAATTGCTTGGATTGTAAGACTGTATCAATTGTAAGAAGCTCTGCATAAGGGCGTCTGCTAAATGCTATAAATGTAAATGTAAATGAAGACTTACAGGAAACGTTTAACCTCTGTCATTGCCAACAAAGGTTATGTTACAAAGTATTGAGTTGAACTTTTGTTATTGACCAAATACTTATTTTCCACAATAATTTACAATTAAAATTCTTTAAAAAAAAACCTACAATGTGATTTCCTGGATTTTTTTCCCCTCATTTTGTCTCTCATAGTTGTACCCATGATGAAAATTACAGACCTCTCTCATCTTTCTAAAGTAGGAGAACTTGCACAATCAGTGGCAGACTAAATACTCTTTTGCCCCACTGTATACTTTTTGGCCATTTGCCATTTTAATTTTGTATCCGAAATTCCTGGCCGAAGTAACAAATAATGGAAATCTGTCAATTTTTCTGTAAATACTACTGCAAGAAAAAGTTTATCAAATTTATTAATTGTTATTAATAATAATAATACAGTCATTAAAAATGGACTTCAATCAAAAGTTACATTTCCAAGTCAATTAGCCATGCTCAGTGTGTTCACATGCATTTAATAGTCCGATAACGCAGAAAATTTGATTTTGGCAGTAATCTGATCAATGAGTTTACATGCAGTTTACATGCAGTAATCAGATAATGGGAAGCCTCCAGGTCTACATGGCTCAAGTAATAATTGCATTTATACTTTGCAACCAGCCAATAATCTCAGATATGTATGTGACAAACTTCAAACTTTATTAATTCAATTCTTCATTTTCGCGAGCATTTACTGTGTTTCAGAGTCTACACAAAGTGTTCGGTAGCCGTTTAGTGGGTGCTGTGTTTAATTTCGGAATTGGCAGATTCTGCAAGTTAAAAAAACAAAAAAAAAAACAAACAAAAAAAACCACAACCAGGTCTATGGAAAGAATCCCAAAGGTAGTGAAGAAGTCTCTCTTAAAATAAGCGCATCTGTCAACTGTGTTACTCTCTTGCATTACGTTTGCACTTATACGCAGACTGAGAAAACCGATAGAAATGGGAGTATGGGAATACATCCTTTGAGAAATCTTACTGAAGAAAAATCCAGCTCTCTTTATCGGATTTCTTACTCTGATTACTCTCTGACTCTGACGGCACAGGGAGCTTTAGAGACAACGATTAACCCACACCTCTTTGAACTGTGGGAGCAAACTGGAGTACCCGTAGTAAACCCACACAGACGGGGGAGGACATGCAGATTCCACACAGAAAGGACCCAGACCACTCCACCCAGGTATTGAACCCAGGACCTTCTTGCTGTGTGGTGGCTGTGCTAGACTACTGTGTGAATGTAATTACTTTGTCAGACTAATATGCTTTATGTGCTTCAAAACAAAAGGCTACAGTCTGCAGATCTCTATAGCTACTTCAGAGAAACTTTACATTTCAAATTTCATGGACTATTTTGTGTATCATGACATATAACTCCAATTAAATGCATTTCAAATCTAGGTTGGAACAACACCAAAATCTGGAGGTGAAAATTTATGCAATATACTGTATTTATTCATAAAGATTATTTCATATATATAAAATTTCCATTTTTGTTGCACAATAATGACAACAGTATAACTATATACAATATAACTGGATGGAAACCAAGCTATTGAAAAAAAACACACATACCTGTGGCTAAGAGTGAAAGTGTTGCAGTTGATGAGTAGTACAGAGGCAGTGAGCAGAGGCAGTGTTTGAGGCCAGTGTGGGTCTGGATCCAGACTGATTGAATATCTGCAAAACAGGGATGTGTTAAATAGAGGTGTGACATAATTCCTAACCTGCATTTGACTTAGAGGACTGCATGTTTTCGGGTACCTTCTGACATGATACTGCACACTACTGTCAATATCCTCAAACATACTAGACTAACTATAAGCACTACAGTAAATAGTCCTAGACAGGGTCTGTTTGCAAATTACCTAAGGTTATGGCTCCAGTAAATAAGCGAGGGTGCGCTGAGCATCACAGGTAGAGTAAGGAGCATGATCACGCTAAGCTGAAGCTGCAGGTCATCTCTGACTTCTTGCAGTGCTGACTCAGAGAGCAGGGGGGAGCCCTTAAAATCTTTACACTTCCTCTGGTCTTCACCATCACTGTAATCATTTGCTGGGCTCTGCTGTATTTTCTGTGGTGCCTGGTCAGACAGAAGAATGCATATATAAATATCAGGTACAGGCATAGCCCTCTACTTGTCAGTTTGCCACAGGGGCACAACTGTGCATCTGGTGTAAAGCCTGTTAAACACTAATTAATCAATTGATTTAACACGAAAGTGGCAGTTACCACCATGGATGAGAAATGAAGAACAAATTAACAAATTAAACTATTTTTATTAATTACTTTAATTTAGTTTATGTGTACTTTCTTAATCAAATAAAAACAGAAACATTCTAAATCCCTTCAGTTTGCACCACTATTTGACAAAACTGATGTTCTGATGATCCTTTTCCTGCTTTTCCCTATTGTATTATTAACCTTTTTCTCTGTTCTGATGCCCTTTCCCTTTATTTTCTATTCTCCTCTTACAGTTCTGTTCCTCCACCTGTTCTCTCCCCATCTCTCTCCCCCACCTCCTCCCTCTCTCTTCCCCCTCTCTCCTCTCTGCCTTGCCTTTATGCCAACAGAAATGCCTTCGCTAATTTAATTACTGCCTTTGCTATAGTGGTCTAACAT
Source organism: Ancistrus triradiatus (assembly GCA_025084515.1). Classification (NCBI taxonomy): domain Eukaryota; kingdom Metazoa; phylum Chordata; class Actinopteri; order Siluriformes; family Loricariidae; genus Ancistrus; species Ancistrus triradiatus. The sequence goes on along the minus strand of JAJAGP010000147.1, from coordinate 76,039 downwards.
AGCTTTAGTAGGTTATACAATCATAACTTGATACCCAAAACATAGCTAAGAGCCATCATTGACTCATTTGCTCTTGGTCTAATGGCACCCCTAATTAACTCATTCATTTAAACTACTAACAGAATAAAATGCAAACAAAAATAAATGTACATAAAACTGTCAGACTGAGTCAGACTGATTCTTAATAGTACTGCACAAAGGGCCATGGCACCTAGCATTAGAGCCACTGTAACCACAAACATGGACTACATTAAGCACAAGCTATGGTCCCCAAATACAAAATTTTAAAACAGAATTCAGTTGTGCAACTGGTGACATAATGAATGTAAGCAGAATAGAGCAGTCTGAATTTTACCGTAGAACATTTTCTCAATGTTTGGAGCCAAAGGCATTGTTATACATTTCATTAAACTATACCTACACTTACAAATGATAAACACAATTAATATGATAACAACATACATGTACTTATTTTAAATTAAAATAAAAAAAGCAAAACAGCACCACCGTATTTAACAATTGGGATTAGGATCTTTTCTGTATAACCAAGACACTACTACAAATCTACTTCTGTCTCATATGCTTTGCCAAATATTATTTGTCATAGAAATGGTATGTCATTCACTCACACACTCAGGATATACTCACACTAGGCAATTCGAACCGCGCTCGGGCGCGTTTGCTACCCGAGCGCGGTTCGTTTGGCTAGTGTGAGTGCTCCCAATCATGCTGGGGTGTGCTTCATGAATCGCGCTCAGGTGCGCTTGAAAGAAGCACGGTACATATGTAGTGTAAGTATGTGTTTACCCAATCACATTTGTACAACCATGAAGTGTGCTGTGCTGTGTGAGCGCGTATCGTGATGATGAAAGCATGCCGGAGTGCACTTCGGTGAACCTAGTGTGAGCAGGAGCCAGGGGGCGAATGGGGAGGGGGGGACAAACGCGTTCCGGCGCGGTTCAAGGCAACCGTGCTCAGTGTGAGTACACCCTTTCTCTCTCTCCCTCTCACACCCACGCACACACCCGCACCCACACCCACACGACAGAGTGAGCATAAATTGCACCATTACAATTGTATTTAGTCAAGAGACTTCTAATGGTTTAGATCATACATACTTTTCTACATCACTTCCCTAATTTTCAGTAGAAACCATCCAAATATCCACTTTTAATATAATGTATTGGGATACTAGCCATGATTATTACCTGCTATAAGTCTGTAAAGAGTGGTCATTAACTGGAACAATTCAGTACATTTGAATTTGTAATGTTAGAGTTAGTTCACAGTTGTACAATTCCATGCACTCACCAGGTTCAGCATGTGACTTAAGGACCTCTCAGTTATCTGTAATCGAATAACCTAGACAATCAAATCAAAGACCACAACATAGTAAACAAATAAAAGACATCTTTAATTCTACAGAATTGTTCCAAATTTAGTGTTTTGAGAGTATCACACCACTCTGTATGTATAATGGAAACAAAATTACCCGACAAAGGTGAACTACAAAGCTGATTGTGATTGACAGGGCTCCACAGGTTACTCTTCCCAGAACAGTCAAACTGAGGATGAGGAGGATCTGAGCAGGAAGACCCAGTGTACCACAGTGCCTGGAGACGGACGGCCTTCAGTAGAAACACCACCCTTCAGGTAATCTGAATCTGACTCTGTCTACTTACAGCAATTATTTTACACAGTGAGGAAATAAAGACAAAGTACACATAATGATAGGAGCATGTATTCATAGATAGACGTGCACTAGGTATTTAATCAACAACCAGATCTACCCCACTCTGAGAAGCATCAAAATATCTGATACCCGAGGTTTCTTCCTCATAACGTTTAGGGAGTTTTTCCTTCCCACTGATGCCCTAGACTTGCTCAATTTGGGATGTGGCCTTAGATAATAGAAGATCATTTAAAACGGTAAAACGATAAAGCATTCTAAAAATAAATCTGACTTTCATAGAAATAACACTAACTTTCTATTTCTGATCCAAATCCAAACATATCGTTAAAAAAGTCAAACTACAATTTCTCATTTCTAATAAAGCATGCTTTTATCAGAAGCAATTAACTTCAGTTTCTAATAATCTGATTATTTCTAATAAAAACACACTGTTCAACTTTTTCTTGATGATCCTTCTACAAATTTAAGTATGATAAAAAAGTGGTGAGTAATAATAGGCAACCTTTGCATACAAATACATATTTGTATCTGTACACATTTTACATCCTTATAAAAATGCTGGAACAATAGTATATGCACCATGTGCAAATTAAGTAAGATAAAATCCAGACACATTGTAGAGTACATGGTTTGATATTGCATCCAAAATTAAAAGTTTACTTATTAATAAACTCTACATTACCTGTGCAGTGGAGCCAAGAGGAAAGAAAGGACACTTAAAGACATATTGAGAATAATGCTCCACCAAAATGCAACTGCTGCCCCCAGAATGCAGAGAAGTGGTGACAAAAGGCTGGGCCAATCCTTGGAGGGCACGGCATTGTGAGATAGATCCTCCAAGTGGTTTAGCAACAATGAGTCCACTGGAGGAAGGCCCAAAGCCAGCCAGCATTCCTGAAACCAGCTCTGTCTGACAAGACAAATAAACTAATATAAATACATATTACATTACCAAAAGAATGTGGTCACCCATACATGAACTCCATATGTTCTTGTTGAACAGCCCTATACCAAACCATAAAGGTTCTGGATGGGGCTGAAGTCACTGTTCAGACCAGTCAAAGATTCCAACCCAGACTCTGCAAACTGAGGCTGTGCCCAAACTCTTATGACCAAGTTAAAATCCCACAATTTAATGGAATGTCTTTGTATAGTGATTCATTAAGATTACTGAAACTAGCGGGATCTAGTCGAAATCATTAAAAATCATTCCAGACCTTTATTACTTCAACAACTTATTCAGTTCCATTGCTGAGAACTATAACTCAAAGAATGGTATTTATACAGGTCAAACAATACATAACCATATAAAACAAACAAAGAGTAGATGTTTTTCCAATTGATTAAAACAAAGAAATTGGAAATAAAACACACAAAAACAGCACTAAAGAGTACAGCTGCAGCAAAAATTTTAGGGGTTTAATTCAGGCCCGACTAGATTAGACTGCTTAGATTAACCCCTCCGAAGTGAACTCACCTGAGAAACAGGTGCAGCAACAGGACTGGAGGCTCCAGCTGATGTAGCTGTAGACTGTTAGCTACAGTGTCTTTCATATTCACAGATTGACCTGCTCTGATAACAGAAGACAGCTGAATCCTCAAAGCGAGCAGTAGTGCTACAGCCATATACACTGGAATTACTGGCCCACAGAATCGCAGCAACTGAGAAGTAAGAAAGCAACATCCTTAATTAATCAATTGCTGGAAAATGTAGTAGGCTATCTTACAAAAATTAAAACACCTCAATTCTGACAATTTTAGCTTGTGTATATCATTATGAGACAATTATAAAGCAATTAATTACAGTAATTGCAAGTGAAATTATCACGCTGTAATGCCTTCATAGTGAGATTAATTACAGTAATTGCAAGTGAAATTATCTCACTATGAAGGCATTACAGCGTGATAATTTCACTTGCAATTACTGTAATTAATTACTTAATAATGGTCTCATACTTTTTAATGAAATATTTGCTAACTTCAAGTATTTGTTTCTTGAAAGTACAATAAATACTTTGTCTCTTGAAGGTAAGATAAATGACAACATAAAATGTCTCCAAATAAGTACTGGTGGTTCTAGGTGGCCCGAGGGGGGCCAGCGTCCCTGTCACAACACGCTTGGACCCCACTACGGCTCCCCTAAATTAGGCGTGAATCTCTTCACTTCTGTGAACACACAGCGACAAAGCGGCACCCTAATGTGAACTAGAAAGTAATCGGCCCCTCTATGTGAAAACCACTGGCCCTAGACTGGCCCCCACAACAGAAATGGTCTAGAACCACCACTGCAAATAAGTTACTATAAAACATATTTAAAATAATAATTAAATTACCCATTTACAATTGCAAAGATATTTTTCTCCAGTGATGTGATTTATTGAACTTAGAAACAAACATGGTTCTGATAACACGCTTTCTGTGTGTTATCAGAACCAAGAGAAAGAATCAGCTTACCTGTCCCAGGACTTTAGGAAACGATGTCCTCACTGATATCTGTAGTGGAATTATTATAATTATTATTAATTACGTCTGATCAGGGTAACTGCACACTTTTTAAGTTCAAATTTAATGACTTTTAAGAGCTTTTTAATATCTTTAACAGGAAAAAATAATACCATTACTGCAGAGGGATGGGACTAGATGACAGCATAATATACTGGTTTTTTTTTTGTTTGTTTGGTTTTTTCGTTTGTTTGTTTGTTTTTTGTTATTTGAATAACAGACATATTCAGTGCACGTTAGTTAACTTTCTCATTTATTCATTTTCTAAGCCACTTAATCCTGGAACAACCCTACACAGGATGTCAATCCATCGCGGGGGTTGACAGCGCGCGCACACACACACGCACACGCACGCGCACGCGCACGCACAGGGCACTTTTGAAACACCAGTTGACCTAGCATGCGTCTTCGGAATGTCGGAGGAAATCAGAGTACTCGGACTAAACCCACACAGACATGGGTGCAAACTTCAGGCAGGTAGAGTCCGAGATCAGGGTCGAACAGGGACGCTGGAGCTGTGCCACCTTGCTGCCCTAACTGCCTTCTCAATAATGAAAAAATAACTGTATTACCACAAAAATAAACATAGGAGGGTACTCTGGACACAACTCAACCAACGAGCCACTACAATCTTTATACCTATAAACCACAAAAACATGTACACAAGACAATGTCAACTTGTTCTACAATAGCAAAGAACCCTTAAAGTGGAGGAATAATCCAATATAATTTTCTTCAAGTTTTAATTTCTCATTCACTTAGCAACAATCTAGGGTTGGGTCCAAGTCCTAACATATCTGTAGCTGAGAGCATGAAAAGAAATAAAAATAGCTGTAGTCAAGGGTTTACCTAATTTGAAAAGTTATTACCTTGAAATGTTCCAAGAAGTCATCTGCTGTCAAATGACCCTTGAATTGTGATCCAAAGAAACAGGACTGAATGTGGATGCTTGAAAATGTCTTACATACATATCTACTTGTTTATTCTTAGTGGTCCTGTTCAGTCTCTCGGCTAACTTAATGGCAAACAATTCTTCATTCAGTGTTGAAATGGCTTCTTTTTTATGCAAGGAGCAAGTCCTAACCACACAAGGTAAGCGTCTCCCTTCCACAGTTGAACGTTTTTGCACTTTCAGAAGCGGGAAATATTTCCCTGAAGACTTGTGTGGATGTCGTCATTTGAACTATACGAGTGGTGTCCACTTATTATACCAAACTCAGATCACTTCTGCCATCAGCGTGGCTATCGGAGATTAATTCAAAGTAAACAAATCATCTCTGGTACATAAAGCAAAACTGGCAGTAGCGATAAACGACTCGATGGGCATAGTACTTTTACGAGTGTTAGCATAGTGCTTGTGCTTTTCATGCGAGAACCCAGTGCTTTACAAAACCCATTGTCCCAAGTTTGCACGTTTTGCATGAAGTTCACATCGCAGCACGAATTGCTGGATGGTTTTAGTCAGCCACGATACTTGTCGTCCTCCTACCACTTCTCATTACATCTCCATTTACCCATGCCCCAATCTACATTGCTTGCTCGCAACCTCGCGCTCTTGTTTGTTACGCCGCAACCTTCAAATCGGGGCTGTATGTACATGTGTAAAATAAATTTGAAAAACTGAACAAGAACATGCTTATTCATTTTGCCCCAGACATAATTTAATGCCTCCCCTCCTAGAATTCCAGACATTTTAAGATATTTTTAGACCTTGAATATGAAAAACTAAATAGAAGACATTTTAAGACTTAAGGAGCGCAGGTACCCTGCTGATTGTTTAATTTGCATATTGTATTGTGCACATTTGCATCAAAGTCAGAGGACACTTTTGTGGAGTTGATGGTGGTCCTAAGAAAGTGCTAATGGAAAATTACCTTGTATTGGCAGTTGGGGGCAGTGTAGAGCTGTACAAGGGCACTTGAGGTATTGTCTTGTCGACTGGTGTGCAGCATGCCACTCACCTCAGTGACTGATGGAACACTGGAAATGGCATAGATTTGTGTTAGAAACTAATACACAAATACACTAAGAGAAAAAAAAAAGTCAACAACATTAACAACCAACATATAAAACACAATCAGAAATGCTACATGATTTATTGCTATGATACCCTGCAGTGATGAAGGAATCTTCTCGAAACCATGGTACTTTCATTCTGTAGATGCTGGGCAATCTTTCTACAAGCAAAAAAAAAAAAGAAAAAAATAAACTTTTTCCTCTTAGATTTTGAAATTACTAATATTCAAGCACAATATATACAAATGTAATAATCATGTACCATGTAATAAAATCTACTTACCTTTGTTGACCTTGCAGTGGCTTGTGATGGTGATTTTAAAAGCCTGATAAACCTGTATGTGGAAAATTATTACATATAACAGCATATGTTTAACCACGAGCTTCACTTAAGGGTGCACATATAATTTTAAACACCAAGAAAACACTGTTTATATGACATGTTTGGTTTTCCAAAAAGTACAACATCTGAATTAGTTGAGCAGTTAATTAACAAATAAATAATGTGTGTGCATCACCTGGTGAAAGTGCTGTAGTTGTATGTTGTGGAGAAGCCCAGATGAGTTGACTGTAACGTCACTTGCTGTCAAACCTGCACATTTACATTAGAGACCTTCATCATTCAGTTAATGGAATAGAATTATCTATACAGCTTTAAAAATAGCCAAGAAGCATCTTGATTCTATGTACAGATTCAGGCAGTCATCAAATACAGTAATGGAATTCTGCATGTCAGTGACAACCCAGTGATAAAACGAACCCTGACTCTGGTGGGCTGTAGTGCTACAAGCACCAAATGTGCCTCTATAAGACATTATAACAACACAAAAACACACTTGTTATTCACAACAAGAATACTAAAGGAAAAAAACTACAAAAAAAAGGCTAGACCAGCTTCCTTGTCAGAAAACTATTTTGTGAAAAAAATCTCAACTATGCAGATAATTTTAGGCTAGTGTTGAACAATACATCTGCATTAACATTGATACTATATTCAATAACACTGGACAATTGAAATTTTGCTTTTGAAAAAACTGTGTATTTTATATAGATTTTGGGCTGCTGATCATGAAAATTTTCAGAATATAGAGGAACCATGGGCTCCTCACATTTGTTGTGCAACATGTCCACCTGACAACTCAGTTCATAGGTACTCAGAAGTCAATGCCCTTTGTGACTGTGTTCCAATGATATAACGAGAACAGAAGGATCAAGTGATGGACTTATTTCTGACCAACATAACTGGTTTTGTCCACTAAAAACTCCATCAAATACCCCAATCTTCTTTCAGCCATGAGAGCAGTGCCACATTGTCACAGTTTGCTAAATGCTAGTGACGAGGAATCTAGATGAGGCAGCTGATGGTGCCACGATGCATGGAACAAGTGTGAAAAACGACACTCATCCAGATGTTGAACACTTTATGCCTGGTTATCCTCATCTGATAACACGGCAGAATTAAATGTCCTGGGTACAGACCTGCAACCCCAAATCAGAAAAAGTTGGGATGGTATGTAACATGCAAATATGAAAACTATATGTAGTGTTCCTTACATTTCCTTTGACTTTTATTTCATTGCAGATAGTATGATATTTCAGGTTTTGTCTGGTCAACTTCATTTCATTTGTTAATAAACGAATATGCAGCGAATCTCCAGTTTATCTACAAATATACGAAAACTATTGAAATGTTTAAAAACAATGTTCCTCAAAGAAAGACTGGAAAGGATTTACATATTTCTCCCTTTACAGTGCATAATATAATTAAACAATTCAAGGAATCTACAGAAATTTCAGTGCGTAAAGGGCAAGGGCACAAGCCTAAACTGAAGAGGTGTGATCTCCAATCCCTCAGATGGCACTGAATTAAGAACCGTCATTCATCAATAGCCGATTGAATCACATGGGCAAGGGATTACTTTATCAAACCTTTATCAAACACTACAATACAGATTTGCATTCACAAATGCCACCTAAAACGTTACTGTGCCTTATCTTAACCATGTCCTGAAGCGGCGTCAACTTCTCTGGGCTTGGGGGCATCTGGGATGGACCATCACACAGTGGAAATGCGTATTGCAGTCAGACCAATCAGTATTTCAGATCTTTTTTTGGAACAAATGGACATTGTGTGCTCTGGACCAAAAGGACTGTTATCAGCAACAAGTCCAAAAGCCAGGCTCTATCATGGTATGGGGTTGGATCAGTCCCCTTGGCCATCTTGGCCATGGCCATTTACACTTCTGTGATGGCTGCATTAATGCAGAAAAGTACATTGAGATTTTATATCAACATAAGCTGCTTTCAAGACAACATCTTTACCAGGGACGTCCATGCATTTATCAACAAGAAAATTCAAAACAAGACAACTCAGAAAAACTTAGGACTGAAATATGTAAATCCCTTCCAGTCTGCCTTTGAGGAACATTGTTTTTAAACATTTCAATAATTTTCTTACACATTTGTTGATAAACTGAAGATCCTCTGCCCGTCTTTACTCTTCAAAGACTCAGCCTTTCGTGGATACTGCTCTTGAACCAAATCATGATTATAATCACCTACTGACATCACCCGGCAGGCCAGAAATGCAGGAATGAACGTTTATTAACAAATTAAGTCAATTATTAAGTTGACCAGAAAATAAAACTGAAATATCTTGGGTTCTGTCTGCAATAAAATAAAGTCAAAGGAAATGTAAGGAACACTGCATATAATTTTTATTTGCATTTTCCATACTGTCCCAACTTTTTTCTGATTTGGGGTCATAGATTTGTCAAAAGCTAAAGCATAACTATTTGGTTCAAGATTGATCAACACAATTAAATGTAATAAATTTATCTTAATGTTTCTCCAAAATCTCACAATACAGCAAAACAGATAATGGCTATCACCACCTCACATTGTTGTTCTGGAAGCAAAACGTTTGTTGCCCAGTGTTAATCACCAATGCAATAGTCAAGCTGGGTTGGAACTATCATTAATCTTATGGTAAACCGTTAATACATTTTTATTGAAGTCAGAACATTTGGATAGCAGTCATCATCAATGAACCTGAAAAATCCCATTCATGTTAAAAAGCCAAAATAATATTCAGTCTAATTTCATGAGTTATGTAGTTTGAGTCAGCCCTGACACGTCTTCATTTTTAAGAAGCTTGCAGAAATAAAATGATATCAAGTAGATTAGAATTCAAAGTATAATAATGTGAGTTTTGAGATGAATCAATTTCCCAGATTAGTAATTCACTACATGCTGAATCTTTACTGTCAAACAATCAAACTGTGTAACCTCACAGGATGGCATAATTTTAAAATCACCAAAAATGGCAACACTGTCCAACAAATCAAATCCAGGGTGGTATTTTTAAAGAATATGAAATTAAAAACTTTCCATAATTATATTTTATTCTGAATTGTTATCAAGAATTTCTACACTGAAAGGATCTGTTATTTAATTCGTGCAACCGCAATGCGGCAGCCTCACAATTAAACAAACTCTACAGCACTAAAAATAAGCTTACCAAAAGACAGAACGTGGGGTACAGGAACCGAGATGGTCAGACTTTCCTCTCTCTGCCACTCACACTCAACTACAAACTTAAAAATAAATAAATGAATAAGTGCACATAAGTAGAGATCTAGACAACTGTAAATGTGCATGTATAAGAGTTAACCTGTTACAAAAGTAGCAAGAGATAATGCATACATATTACACACAAAAAAACCTTTTGTTGATGACCTACGGTCCTCCTCCCTCAGCAAAGTTATCATTCACACAGCAGGGAATGTCTGTCTGAATTGTACAGACCCAAAGTTTGGCAAAATAATTGGAGAAAAAAAACATCATATGTTCATATTCATAAAGTAATTAATTTTTGTTTGTCTTTTAAAACGTACATCATTGACTTGTATGATAAGTTTAAGATATTATAAGCAGAACACTGTCACACAGGGGCAGCACAGTCTGTTTGTGCACCAAACAGAGATTCTGAGATTCAGAAGTCTCAAGCCCCAAATGAACATGAACAGATAAAATTCATAGAGAATCTGGATTTGTTTCCTATGGAACACATCACAGTGCATACCATACCAAATTCTTTCCTTATACCAACTTTTAATTTAAGTTGCTGACAAGACTGTTGTCTTTTTTTAGTAGTGTGAGGATATCAGTGGCGTGCAGTGCATACAATTGGTAACCCTTCTGCACCACCAACAGCCATGCGCATAGACTTTATGAATGACGAATACATTGCACCTTCCTCAGTATGCCAAGAAGGGGTAGACAGCTATGGGCCAGCCCCCGTAGATAAAATCATAAATCTGATTGGTCAGAGTTCGTGTTATTTTGTCAATAGACTCACATTACCAAACCCTTCAAAATATCATCAGAATGGGCATGTAAACACATACAGTGGCTTGCAAAAGTATTTATACCCCTTGAACTTTTCTATATTTTGTCACATTACAACCACAAACATAAATATTTCATTGGAATTTAATGTGAAAGACCAACACAAAGTGGTATACAATTGTGAAGTGGAAAGAAAAGTATACATGATTCAAAACATTTTTTACAAATAAAAAACTGAAAAGTGCGGTGTGCAAAAGTATTCAGCCCATCTGAGTTTACTTTGTAATACTTTGTGGAACCACCTTTTGCAGCAATTACAGCTGCAAGTCTTTTAGAGCACGTCTCCACCAGCTTTCCATATCTAGTGACTGAAATTTTTGCCCATTCTTCTTTGCAAAACAGCTCAAGCTCACTCAGATTAGATGAAGAGCATTTGTGAACAGCAGTTTTCAGATCTTGCCACAAATTCTTGATTGGGTTTAGGTCTGGACTTTGACTGGGCCATTCTAACACATGAATATGTTTTGTTTTAAACCATTCCACTGTGGCCCTGGCTTTATGTTTAGGGCTTTTTTCTGCTGGAAGGTGAACCTCTGCCCTAGTCTCAAGTCTTTTGCAGACTCCAACAGGTTTTCTTCCAAGATTGCCCTGTATTTGGCTCCATCCATCTTCCCATCAAATCTGACCAACTTCCCTGTCCCTGCTGAAGAGAAGCAGCCCCAGAGCATGATGCTGCCACTACCATATTTGACAGTGGGGATGGTGTGTTCAGAGTGATGTGCAGTGTTAATTCTGCACCACACATAGCGTTTTGCATTTTGGCCAAACAGTTCAATTTTGGTCTCATCTGACCAAAGCACCTTGTTCCACATGTTTGGTGTGTCCCCAACATGGCTTCTGGCAAACTGGAAACGGGACTTTTTATGGTTTTAACAATGGCTTTCTTCTTTACACTCTTCCATAAAGACCACATTTGTGCAGTGCACGACTAATAGTTGTCCTGTGGACAGATTCCCCCACCTGAGCTGTGGATCTCTGCATTTCGTCGAGAGTCACCATGTGCCTCTTGGCTGCATCTCTGATCAGTGCTCTCCTTGTTTGGCCTGTAAGTTTAGATGGACGACCTTGTCTTGGTAGGTTTACAGTTGTGCCATACTCTTTCCATTTCCGGATAATGGATTGAACAGTGCTCCGTGAGATGTTCAAAGCTTGGGAAATCTTTTTATAGCCTAAGCCTGCTTTAAACTTCTCCACAACCTTTTCCTGACCTGTCTGGCACTTTTCGCACTTTGACCACATCGCACTTTTCAGTTTTTTATTTGTAAAAAATGTTTCGAATCACGTATAATTTTCTTTCCAATTCACAATTGTATACCACTTTGTGTTGGTCTTTCACATTAAATTCCAATGAAATATATTTATGTTTGTGGTTGTAGTGTGACAAAATATAGAAAAGTTCAAGGGGTATGAATATTTTTGCAAGCCACTGTAGACAGGAGCCATTCTAATGAGCAGCTTTTTATTGGTTGATGCCACTCTCAGTCAGATCTTAAAGGGTTTAAATAGGATAAAAGAAGAAATACAGCAATTTAGGAAAAAGTTCACATGCTTCAAAGACATTTTGTTCAGAAAGAATTTCATATACAGTATATGAGATGCAAAGTAAGACGTGTAACTTCCTTGTTGTGAATTGCAACGTCTTATTTTCAGAAGCATTTTGATTCAAGTTGTTTTAAGCTTTCAGCACCAATTTAAGTCTTATTCAATATGGATCAATGGTATTATTCAATTGGATTAATTATATAATTTTGGGACTAAAACAGAAATCAAGGTCCTTCAATCCCTCTATGTTTAAACTTGGTAGGATTTGTAAAAAACCTTAAGAAAAAAAACCTTTGTAAGAAAAGGTTTTTGCAGATATACCTGTCTTGCACTGGGGTTCGATGCATCTACAATGAGATGGGAGATGTTGAACAACTGACTCAAATTCACTGTTAGTACCTACAGAGCAAGAATCATACATCCACAAATTATAGGGGTAAATGATATTTCAAAAATCACAAACTTTACAACTACATACATCATAAACCAGAATAAAATAGAGGTCCTAATTAAGACTACATATAGCACAATAAGAAATGTGGAACAAGAGCAACAAATATTACAAATCCTACAAAAGAAATGATGCATCAAAAATAAATAAATAAATAAATAAATAAAAAAAATAATAATAATAAAAAGTAAATGACCAGTTACAACAGATATTAAACTATATTTAAAGTAATTCTTACATTCAGATGTGCCTGACATTTAACAAAACATATCTGAAGGACTTGACTGAAAGAAATCATGCTGCATAATGCATAATGCTTTAAAACTTAATGTGATCCAAGAGTATAAAGAGGCTTTTACTGTAAAGAAATGTATACTACAACCCCAAATCAGAAAAAGTTGGGATGGTATGGAAAATGCAATTTAAAAAAATACAGTGTTCCTTACATTTACTTTGACTTTTAACTGCAAACAGTAAAAACCCAAGATTTTTTTTTTTTTTTTGGTCAACTTAAATTCATTTGTTACATTTACAGCATTTAGCAGACAACCTTATCCAGAGCCACTTACAGAAGTGCGTTGTATTCTTCCTAGTAGACAAAACCTCATGTTAGTACAATAAGCAATAACCATTTTCAGTCTTCACAAGTGCTGAGTGAAGAGGTGAGTTTTTAGTTGCCACTTGAAGATAGCAAGAGACTCAGCCATTCGGACATTCAGTGGAAGTTCATTCCACCACCTGGGTGCCAGGATGGAGAAGAGTCTTGATGCTTGTCTTCCTTTAATCTTACATGAAGGATACAGTTGAGCCAAGCTCTTGTCTCAGAGGGTACAAGGTACAGAGCGTGGTATGATTAGAGCATTTAGGCAAGATGCTGTTCCATTTTTAACTTTGTAGGCGAGCATCAGAGTTTTAAATCTGATGTGGGCAGCTACAGGGAGCCAGTGAAAAGAATGCAGCAGTGGGGTGACATGAGAAAACTTGGGTAAATTGAAAACCAGATGAGCCGCTGCATTCTGAATCAGTTGCAGGGGTCTGACTGTATGCATTGGAAGACCAGCCAGAAGAGCATTGCAGTAATCTAGGTTTAATACCACAAGAGACTGGACAAGCACCTGGGTGGCTTCCCTGGATAGGAAGGGTCGAATTCTCCTGATGTTTTAGAGGAGGTACCTCCGTGGCTGGGTCAGTTTGGCAATAATAGGAGAGATGCTCAGCTGGTTATCAAAAATAACTCCAAGGTTTCTTGCATTCTCATGAGTTCACCTGCGAGATGGCATGATAAGGGAACCCATCTGCAGGAAGAATTAATGTTGTTCTAAAGTCTCAATGTACTTCCCTGCATTAATGTTGCCATCACAGAACTGAAAATGACCTTTGCCAAAGTGACTGACACGACCCCATACTATAAAAGACTCTGGCTTTTGGACTTGTAGTCTGGATGGACTGTGTCAATGACCTTGGAAAAAGGTAATTTTCAATTCTGTGATGGCAGCATTAATGCAGAAAAGTACACTGTACAATGCAAAACAAGTCAAATCAGAAAAAGTTAGCACTGAAATATGGAAATCCTTTCCAGTCTGTCTTTGAGTAACATTTTTAAACATTTAAATAATTTTCTCACATATCTCTTGACCACTAGAGATCCTCCTTTACTCCTGAAAGACTTTCGTGGATACTGCTTTTGTACCAAATCATGATTATCACTTGTTGACATTATCTGTTTGAAATCACATCACTATTTAGTTTTTTTACCTCATTACTAGCCCTAAATTGCCCTCTCCCAACTTTAATTTGGAATGTGTCGCAGGCCTGTAATGCAGGATTGGATGTTTATTAACAAATAAAAAGAAGTTGATCAGACAAAACATTAAATACCCTGTGTTCATACTGTCTGCGATGACATAAAAGTCAAAGTACATGTAAGGAGCAATGTGTTTATATAATATAAATATATGTATAATAGAAGTCAAAAGCTGTCAGTCACATTGTATTTATTTTCACATAAATATTTAAAAATTAAGGTAGAAATATTCAGTCAGAAGGATTAGTAAGTTATACTGTAACAATGGCAAGAATGGCACTTGTGTGGCGCAAAGGCAGTTTGCAAGCCCGCTATCACAGTAACCCGGGATCGAGTCCCTTCCGACTGGGTCAGGCACCTGCAATGCCTGAGAGAAGACAGGCCAGATGAGACGGAAGGGGGACAAAAGCTACCTCTGCTGACCCCGAGACAGACTGGTATCCCAAGTAGAGTGTAATAATACTATATGGACAAAATTACTTACGATGTAGACTTCTACACTTACACAATTACACTTACAGCAGCTTTCATAGCATCTCATTCTAAATCCACAGGCATTAATATTGAGCGGCCTGCCCTGCTGTCCTTAAAGTCCACAGAGAACTAGTTTGCCAACCTTGATTGAGAACTTGCCTGGCTTGCACAGAAAATACACTGGACTGCCAACAGTGAGCCAGGGCTTATTATCTAACATCAAAAGCTGAGGTAACGGTCATGTTCCAGAATATAGTGGAGAGCATACTGAGAAGAACAAAGGCTGTTGTTGCAGCAAAGACTTGTTCTCTGGAGTGATGAATCACGCTTCTCCATCTGGCAATCTGACAAGTCTGGATTTGGCAGTTACCAGGGGAACGGTACTTGTCTGACTGCATTGTGCCAAGTGTAAAATTTGATGGAGGGGGGATTACGGTGTAGGGCTCGACCCCTTAGTTCCAGTGAAAGGAACTCTTAATGTTTCAGCATACCAAGAGATGTTGGACAATTTCATGTGTATAAGAGGTGTGTCCGAATTCATTTCCCCAAATAGTGTATTCCTGTGTTCTTTGAAATAGTTGCCAAAACCAGATGTATGAGAAGTAATCAGTTGGCACAAATATAACCCCAAATCAGGAAAAGTTGGGGCAGTATAAAAAACACAAAAACAAAACAAACAAACAGTACATCTCACTTCAACTTTTACTTCATTTCAGACAGTATGAACCAAATACATTTCATGGTTTTTCTGGTCTACCTCATTTCATTTGTTAATAAACATCCTTTCCCGCATTTCAGGCCTTCAACACATTCCAAGAAAAGCTGGGACAAATTAGAGCTAGTAATGATGTGATCTAAAATATGTGATGTCAACAGGTGATTGTAATTATGTATTAGTCAGTATCCACAAAAGTCTTTGAGGAGCAAAGATGGGCAGAGTGTCTCCAGTTTATCAACAAATGCATGAGAAAATTCTTGAAATGTTTAAAAATAATGCTCCTCAAAGAAAGATTGGAAATGATTTTCATATTTCTCTCTCTACAGTGCATAATATCATTAAACAATTGAAGGAATCTGGAGGAATTTCAGAATGTAAAGGACAAGGGCACAAGCCTAAACTGAAGAGGTGTGATCACTGATCCCTCAGACCGTACTGTATCAAGAACCGTCATTCATCAATAGCGGATAGATCCAAATGGGCAGGGGCTTACTTTGGAAAACCTTTGTCAAGAATTAGAAGACTGCGGTACATTAATAAATGCCACTTAAAACTATACTATACTAAGCCGTATGCTAACCATATCCAGAAGGAACATTGGTTTTAAACAATTCAATTTTCTCACATATTTGTTGACAAACTGGAAATACTCTGCCCATCTTTGTTCCTCAACGACTCAGCTTTTCGTGGATACTGTTATGGTTCACAGTGTGAACCAGGCGCAGGTAGCTGGAGTAAATAAGCCCTGCTATTGGGGCTGAGGAGAGTTTAGTCGTGCTTTTGGGACTGTTAGCACTTCACAAAACTAGATGGCAAAAGTTCGTGGACAAACTTTGAGGTTGGCTTGAAAAAGTGACCTTACCCGTGGGCCAAAAGGGCGTAGCATGTCACCTCAGAGTGCACCCGGGACCAAGCCTGCCGAATTTTGTGGCCGTAGGTCAAAAACTGACCGAGTTATGGTCATTGACCTGCCAGGGGCCCCAGTTCCCAGTCGGGGTCCAGAGGGGGCCCATGGGCATCACATGTCACCTCAGGTTGCACCCGGGATGAAGCCTGACGAATTTCATGGTCATAGAGCGCAAACTGACCGAGTTACGGTCATTGAACCATCAGGGAACACTTGCCAGGCTGAAACCCCATTATTTCCTATGGGCAAAATTTTGGACTTTGAGTCCCATCAACACCAAAAGCACAAGCACACCATTCCTGTATGGGCTCTACATTCATGCCAAATTTCGTGACCGTAGCTCAAAAATTATGACCCGTAAAAACGGTACAAAATTTGGACAAGAAGAATAAACTAGATGGCGAAAGTTCGTGGACAAACTTTGAGGTTGGCTTGAAAACGTGACCTTACCCGTGGGCCCAAAGGGCAACTCATGTCACCTCAGGTTGAACTGGGGACCAAGCCTGCTGAATTTCATGGCTGTAGGTCAAAAACTGCCCGAGTTACGGTCATTGGCCCGCCAGGGGCCCAGTGCCCACTCGGGGTCCAGAGGGGTCCTCTCACTGATTGAAGGAGGTTTTGGCTTAAAATCTCACGACACATGGCCCCATTCATTCTTCCCTTAAGACGGATCAGTCGTCCTGTCCCCTCTGCAGAAAAACAGCCCCAAAGCATGATGTTGCTACCCCTATGCTTCACAGTAGGTATGGTGTTCTTGGGATGTGACTCAGCATCCCTTTTCCTTCAGTTGAGTTTTTACCAAAAAGTTCTATTTTGGTTTCATCTGACCACATGACTTTCTCCCAATCCTTTTCTAGATCATCCATATGCTCTCTGGAAAACTTCAAACTTCAAGGTCTGGACTGCTGGTAGCCTTGTTACATTGGTCCCAGCTCTCTGCAGGTCATTCATCAGGTCCCTCCGTGTAGTTCTGGGATTTTTGCTCACCATTCTCATGATCATTTTGACCCCACGGGATGAGATCTTGTGTGGAGCCCCAGATCGAGGGAGATTACCAATTGTCTTGTATAGCTTCCATTTTCTTACAATTGCTCCCACAGTTGATTTATTCATACCAGCCTGCTTGTCTATTGTAGATTCACTCTTCCCAGCCTGGTGCAGGTCTACAATTTTCTTCCCGATATCCTTCAACAGCTCTTGGCCATGGTTGAGTTTGGAATCTGACTGTTTGAGGCTGTGGACAGGTGTCTTTTATACAGATTAATGAGGTCAAACAAGTGCCATTAATACAGGTAACGAGTGGAAGACAGAAGAGCTTCTTAAAGAAGACGTTACAGGTCTGTGAGAGCCAGAAATCTTGCTTGTTTGTGGGTGACAATACTTATTTTCCACCATGATTTACAATTAAATTCTTTAAAAATCCTACAATGTGATTTCCTGGATTCTTTTTTTAATTTTGTCTCTCATAGTGGCTGACTAAAATACTTTTTTTGCCCCACTGTGTGTGTGTGTGTGTGTATATATATATATATATATATATATATATATATATATATATATAAATATAAAGCTAGAGGCATGAGAGTTACCACTCTCCCAACCGGAAGGTGTGGCGAAACCAAGAAATACGTGGCTTTTAAGGCCAAACTCAGGAACCGTTAAAATAAAGAATATTATTGATAGCGGGAATAAGGAGTTAGACACTACGAGCACACGGCGCTTACAGTAGAACAGAAACGACACTAATAATGCAGAGCGATAACGTGGCAAGCGCGAGACAAAAACAAAAGCGACTCGGTGTACGTCGACTCTGATGGAAGTTGAAAAGGCAGGGCACGCTCAATGGCACCGAGCCGGGCTCGTGAGAGCAAAAAAAGAAACGCTGGTGAATACACAGCACTTGCACGTAGCAAAAGGGAACAAAGAGAAAATGTGATCGTGAGTGCAGGCTGAGAAACACCCAGCTGCAATAAGTAAATGCTTCAAGAAATGAAGCGGAAGCTGATGGAGCTGACGTCACAACACAAGCAAATGCTCAGAAAAACACAAGGGACAGAGCTGATAAAAAGGTACAGCGCCCAAAACACAGCAAAAACAGAACACAATAAAACACCCGATCCCTAATACAAATTCACGAATACAGCATATAATCGAGGAACAAGTAGAAATTGAAACGGAGGCTTGGATCGCTACGATGACCAAGCTAACATCGCTAGGCAGGTCACAGGATCAAAGTATGCCAAAACAAAGAGCCAGTTGTGCCGGAGTAAGACCCTAACAATATAGAACTGTAATACAAAGAAGTATACCGTCTTTCCCTAGCCAAAGTCAATGGTGCAAAGTCGCATCAGAGTAGGTCAAGTTGAATCACGGATGCGACAAGAGACACTGCTCACAAACGGCCTTAAATATCTGAAAGAGCAGGTGGCTCGAGTCAGGTGTAATCAGCACCAATTATGGTCGGCGCATGGCATTTACCACGCCATCACTGCCATCACACTCTAGTGTCGGCCCACGGAATTGCATGGTTCCTAAGAGATACTGCTTTTGTACCAAACCATGTTTATTATCACCTGTTGACATTACCAGTTTGAAATCATATTATTTCGTTTTTTAAATTAATTACTAGCCCTAAATTGCCCCCGTTTTCTTTTTGGAATGTGTTGCAGCCCTGAAATGCAAGAATGGTTGATTATTAACAAATGAAATGAATTTGACCAGACATATCTTGGATTCATACTGTCTGCTATGAAAGAAAAGTAAAAGAAAATGTAAGGAACTCTTCATTAAAAAAAAAAAAAAAACAAACAAAAAAAAAACATACAAACAATTTTTTCTGATATGGGGTTGTAAGAATAATTATGATTGTCGTCAAATACGATGGGAATCAACAATCCTATAAAGTGCTAACCTTGTTAAATACTGTCTTGTTTTGTAGTATAGTACCGTACTTTTCGGACCATAAGGCGCACTTAAAATCCTTTAATTTTCTCAAAAATCGACAGTGCGCCTTAAAATGCGGTGCGTCTAATGTATGAATTAATTCTGGTTGAGCCTTCTGACCTAGAACCGATTGTACATGGTACACGGCGCTCAATAATCTGTCAAAATGTTTTAGCACGGTCTTGGTAGGTTTACGAAGCTTACGGCAACCATAGTGCGCAGCATAGCGGAGTAATACGGTATGTGCTTCAGCATTACGGTGTGTGCATTCATTCATTCATTTTCGAAGCGGATTTCAAACTCAACGCTATCGGTCACGCAGTACAACATGGTCATAGAGCAGCTGCGAGTGAATTCAACATTAACGAATCAATGGTACGGAAGTAGAGGAAGCAAGAAGGTAAAAAAGACCAAACTGAATTTCCGATGGAAGAGTTTTGTTTCATTTGATGCGTCTTATAAGCCGGTGCGCTTTATGTATGAAAATAGATCCGTTAGCAGTCGATCATTGATATTGCGCCTTATAACCCGGTGCGCTTTATAGCCCGAAAAATATGGTAGTCTGATTTTGTACTGTACGGTTGCCTGATTGTACCATGTTCCTGGAAATTGCTTGGATAGCAAAAGTGTATCCAAGTGTATCCTCTGTATCCATTATATGTTGTGAAAAAAATACCTAACACATTCGGGCATCTCAAAATCATTCATACTTTTAGTGAACAGAAAAATAGTAGGACAAAATTTCATGCTTGCTCACTCACTCTCACTTGCTGTTGTGCATTGTACATGTGGGTAAGTAAGTAAGTAGTTTTTTTGCTGTGAGCTTCTTCAGCAATTCAGCACTGAATTATATTTATCACTGTATTTACCTGAGTGAAGATTCTTACTGTTACATTTTTGACAACATTTTTTTGTTTAAATCTACTTACTTTGTAAGCTGGGAGAAGCTCTGTTCTGTAGGATAAATCTATCGCTTGCACACTGAAAGATAAAAGACAGCTGTAAAATTCTACTACAAACTCATTTCATTTTGCACGCTACTAACAAACATAAATCATTTATTGTGGCAAAATATTTAATAACTATTTAGAGGACAGGTTCAATTAAATTAGTAATATTATACATTAATTGTTCTCAACTTAAAAACTGACAAATTGCTCACCACATCGGGCCATTCATCCGGGTGCAGCCAAAGAGCCAGATAGGACATTGCCTAGGGGTCAGGGCAGAGAATTAAAAAATAAGTTTTACAAAAAGTAATGAATGAACTTCAACAAAATAGAATAATGAGGGGGAAAAAAAAAAAAGATCTCCATGGAAACTATTGGAAATTTTGTGTCACATACAGTGGGTGGCGCTTGAAAGTTTGAAAACCCATTTACAGTTTCTATATTCGTACAAATATGTATCATAGGAACAAAACAAATTTCAAATTACTTGTATTTATCAAAATTTACCGCACCTATTGATCAGTCTTACACATTGGCTTGGAAATTTAATTCAGCCCCTTCTCAGTTACAGTACAGCTTAAATCTCTGGCATGTCAGTAGGTTTCTCACGCTTGCTTCAGGTCCTTACATAACATTTTTTGGATTAAGTCAGGAATATTCCTTTAACCATTCCTTTGGTAGTAGAACAACTTGTGCACTTTACGCTCCTGCCTGCTGCATAACTAAACTTTCTCTGAGATCAGTTAAACAGACAAGACGTCCTGAAATCTTTCTTTAAAATTTGATAGTGTAATTCAGAAGTCATTACACCTTCAGTGATTATAAGCCAACCTGGTTCAGATGCAGCATGACATGCCTGAACCCTGATATTACCACCACCAACTTCCATAGATAAGATAGGGCACTTATGCTGGAAAGCAGCTTTTCCTCTTTCTACAGACAAAACACTCATCATTTAAATTAAAAAGTTAAAAAGCTTTGGTCTTCAGAGTGTATATCAACCAGCGGTTTTCCAAAGGTTCTGAGCATGGCTCAGGCAATCAGATATTAGAACTGGATTTATGCATTTTATAAAGAAATATCATTATACAGGGAACAGAGCAAGTTCTGTCACAGTGTTACTGTGTGATTTGGCACACAAGATAACAGCATGCACATGCTGCTTCTTATAAAGGTAGAAATTAATACAATTAATATTTAATAAATAAAATTTCTATTTTGCATAAAATTTCCTCCTGGTAATCACTAGTGTTTTATGCAAATATTAAATTAATAAATACATTCTTTTGAAGCTTATACTGTTCACTCCCTTGGCTTTGTTGACCTTTTTAAAGAAAAACCATTTGTGTCAAAAACAAGCAAACAAAAAACAATTAATGTTTTTATATTTACATGATTCAATAATTTATTTACTAATTGTTACACTATTTTAGTACCACTAATAATAATTTAATTAATAATATATATTTTTTTTAGTACAATGATGTTCCATGCTTACCATGTTGCTGTTGCGGCAGTAGAAGTGTGTGTAGGCTTTCCTCCTGCTAGTGAGTGCAAACAGGAAGTACTGAATTTGAGCTTCCTGTAAATGTGTAAATGAAACAAAGAAAAATAAATTATGGACATGTTTTAATTACTCTGGCAAAGTACTAACAGTACCTACCTTGAATTTAACATAAAACACTACCTTAGGAGTGCTGTAAAATAGTCGGAGTGTGTTCACTTCACTCCATGATTCTAGGGGACCTAAAGATACAACAGGGAAAGATAAGACACAAAGGGCAGATACACAGAATGCATTCACATATATAGTAATTTAAATTAAATGCATAAACCACACAGCAATATCCTTCAGAATAACTTAACATTTAATAATTACATTTACTCTTAAATGAGTAGTAGCGGTAAGTCAAGGTGATTAGATTTGACCTAATTTCCAGTAGATACTCTACGTGGACAAAAATCAATTTCAGCCACAGCAATTGCTAACAGGTTCATGAAAGCTAGTATTTAAAATCCACTGCAACTCACAGTAGGAAAAGATGATGGAAAAGTGCATAGCCCGGTAACTATCCAAGACTAACACCAGCCGTAAATTGGCTCATAATAAAAAGCTCAGTGTCTTTCAATATTATGGTGTCTTATTCCCAACAAATTACTTAATCAATTTATGCTAGTTATTGAAGTGCTGAAGTAATAGCAACAAAATCTCAGCTGTGTAGTGGTAGGTTACACAAGGTCACAGAATGAGACTGCCAAGTTCAGCAATGCAATTTGAAGCATTTGCTTCTCCTCATTTAAACTCAAAACCACTATACCTTCAGAAATGAATAACATTTTCAATGTGAGACAAGTTAAAAAATTTTAGAGCCAAGGTTTAACATAACGATCGCAAATAACATTAACAGCACTTACTAAACTATTGTTTTTTGATAATTTTTTAAAAGTCTAATTTTAATGTGAATGAGCCATGCCCCCAAAGCCTTTCTGCATGTGCTAGTGTGTAAAAGGAACAGTCTGAATCACAGATCAAGTGTACTGAGAATAGTAAAACAGAAAAGAAATGTTTATCAAACAAGTTAAATTTTCTCTGTATTTTCTCAGGTTATTAATTTAGTGAAAGAGAGAGACTGTCGCTGTCATTTTCTATAAAATGATGGAAAGCCTCCTCAGATGAGCCAACCGATAGGAGAAAAGCTCGGTTGTAACATTCATGTCCATGATTTTGAACTGTGATGTTCAACAAGTACACGGAGATAATATTCAATCATCAATATACATTTGGCCACATATTGAATTTAATATCACCCAGATAACTGCTTTCATATGCTCTTACACATACCTGAAAAGCTAATGGGAGCGTCAAACTGCTTGTCGATAAGCTGCATGTGGTGACGAATGAAGTGATAATTTAACACAGAGATCCTCTTCGCAGTGTCCGGTGTGAACTAGAGAAAACAGATCAGTAAAAATATGCATGTGCACTCACACATGAAAAATAAGCCAAATATACTCCAAAGATGTACCTACCTGCCCTGTATCAGCATCAATAAGGTCAAAGAAAGCTCGCACCATGACCAGCACTAATTCATTACACCTAATACCACCATAACACAATATATAAAAGTGTTAGCTTAAAATATTGATGCTCAAAATATTTTAACATGCCTCCTAAGGACATCATTCATAATACATACATAATTCAT
The DNA here is from genome assembly GCA_025084515.1 of Ancistrus triradiatus. Lineage (NCBI taxonomy): Eukaryota > Metazoa > Chordata > Actinopteri > Siluriformes > Loricariidae > Ancistrus > Ancistrus triradiatus. The sequence continues at coordinate 52,423 of JAJAGP010000147.1, read as the reverse complement.
TCACACCACATTTATCTGTTTGAGGTCCCAGGGTGGAATAGTACAGAGGTGTGTTTGAGTAATGGAACCCAAGTTTGTCTGATTATTTCAGGTATGGTTGTACTCATGGTCCAAGGGTCTGGATGAAACTGGGTCTGGGTTTGTATAGTGGTAAATACTGAGGGAGGAAGACTGTAGAGTATCATGCGGTTGGTTTCATTAAATAGTGTAGGACTAATTTCAGCCATCTACTCGAGTGACAATTAGTTGGCTTCAATGTATAGGCTTTGGGCAGGGGATGTTATAAAAGCTACCGCATCAGTCATATTCCCTGGCAGTGAAGAGTATCAAGTGACTTCCTGAATGATCCATAGATGACGCTCCTATAGTTGAGACCGAGTCTTATTAGGGTTCTGGATATCCTCAGTAGTAGCTGGTGGTCTACTCCCCATTTGGTTCTTGCAAGAACCTATAAAATATCCAGGATTTGAAAGCATCTGTTTTTAACAGCTTCATATATGGAATGAAATAAAATGAACTGTCTAACGTGAGCCCTGAAAATCTGGTTTCCTTTGTGACCTTGATGGGGTCCTTGGTTAGGTATAATTTCAGCTCTGGACGAAGGGTTTGAAGTAAACAGAAGTGCATGCACTCTGCTTTTGTCTTTGAAAATCTGACTCAATTAAGGACTGACCACCTGTAGGTCTTACATATGGTTATTATTTGATACTACCCGGTGTGCAAGCTTCATTTCTGCTTTTGGGTGATGAGCTACAATTGCTTTCTTTTCTATGTCTCTTAAGTGTTCTGATTTGCTTGTGTTAGTTTATTGGCATCTTCTCAATTGAAGAATACTGGTTTTCCTTTTAGCGTTACTGTTGGATTTGTTATGTTCTGTTTTTGGGGTTTGTTTTCCGCTTGTCTGGGTTTACTATAGGCAGACTCTGGATAAGGGAGCTCTTTGACTTTATGAAAACTCTGCTGTATTTCTTTCTTATCCAGCCACATTAGGTCTGTTTGGCTGGAAGCTGATCGTGTTGACTTTACTACTGATGTGAGTACTAAGTAAAGAGCATCTCTGAACGCACATGTCAAACCTTGAGGCAGATGGGCTATAGCAGCAGCCCAGTCTGCTAGAAACAGGTAACTGAGGCTATAATTTGCAAAGGCACACAAAAATTTAACAACAGAAGAATGGAAAAATGTTGCTGGTCTGAAGAGTCTCGATTGCTGCAACATTCAGATGGCAGTGTCAGAATTTTTTATAAACAACATTAAAGCATGGATCTAACCTGCCTTGTATCAACTGTTCAGGCTGTCACAAAGCTCAAATCATTTGAACATGACAGTGAGTTCTCTGTACTCAAATAGCCTCCACAGTCATAATATCTCAATCCAATAGAGCATATTTGGGATCTGGTGGAATGGGAGATTTGTATCATGGATGTGCAGAGGACAAATCTGCAGCATCTGCATAATGCCATAATGCCAATATGGACCAAAATCTCTGAGGAATGTTTCTAGCACCTTGCTGAATCTATGCCACAAAGAATTATGGCAGTTCTGAAAGCAAAGGCGGTCCAACCTGGTGCTAGCAAGGTGTACCTTATGAAGAGGCTGGTGAGTGTATATAATTTGCTCAGAATCACTGTTTACAGGTACGCATTTACAAAAGCAAGTAATGTGCTTAGACGTAAATTATGTATGTATGAATTAAGTATGGATTTTAAACTATTACAACCACTCTTGCATTACTCTAATAAGCCTCTACCAGGGATGAGTGAGTAAACTACACACCACACGATGGACAGATGATCTGTGGATACCCATGTCCTGGGAACAGCAGTCACCTATAAAAATCACCAGAACAATCCTTATCATATTTCAGCTTATTTAAAATAAAGCATGCAAGGTGATACACTGGTTGGATGGTACATAATGGCAAACAAAAATTAACCAGTTATACTTTTAATTGCCAAAAATCAGTTCTTTTCAGCTGCAACACCCTACTTAATTTATACTTGTTTTAACTAAGGATGACTACTTTTAAAGAACAAATATATTAATTATAAAAATATAAATAATCAAAAAAAAGAAACCCGTAATTACATCTGACTGAAATGATCATAATGTTATGTGGCTTTGTGATATTAAAAATGTTTAATTATTTAATAGTTTTTTTTAAAGGCTGTAATATCAATTACCACTTTGCAATTAATGCTGCAGAAAATGAATTGTAGTTCAGCAACTTGTACGTTATGTTATGTAATGTAAATCTTATATCCTAACCCGCTATCCAAACCCATAGCTGGACCTATGGCGAACAATGATCAGACTCTAAGAAATGTATTTCCACAATGAATGACCTCTACCAACACCCACCACATCCCTCTGTAAGTGAATAACCAAACCTTTTATTTTATGTGGATATATATATATGGACGGACGATAGGTAATGTCTAACATTGACTGTCAGAATGCTCCACTGCATTGCTTTCAGTCAATGAAAAAAACTTTAAATAATTTTCTTTGAGAAATATAGCCGAATTGGTTTAGATAAGTGCTAAAATATTAAACGTTCTTGGCAAGGCACTCTGATTTTCTGAAGATCTGTATAATAAGACTCTTCCTCACCACAAGCGCCATCTTATTAGAATCATCTGCAGGGCATGTCAAGGCTGTCAGGCCAGAGCGAACCTGATAGTCGCGATATCCACCCCCCACAGACAAAACAGTCACATTTCGCAAATCTTCTGTTCCTGCGCCCCACCGATTCCTCACAGATGAATAGAAATCTATAGGAGGAATATAAATTACAGAATTAAATGGTGCATACTTGAACATTGTAAGCATACCATCTTTGAAAAAATAAAAGGTTTACTACCTAGTATGTATGGATCCAAGGAGACAATGGGAGCCTGATGAGGAGAGGCCTGAGTGAGGATGAGGTTGACCAAGTGAGGATTGAAGTGAGGAAGGGAAAACAAGGCTCGAGCAATCACACCACCCATAGAGTGACCCACCAGCACCACGCTTTTCGGAGGATCTGGGCAATTCTGCCAGATGGAAAGGATTTGTTTGGATACTTGAGGCAAAAGTCAATTGCACTGAAGATAATTAACACCAACACAACACTAACTGCCTCAGACAGTCAGTGCATTTACATGCAATTAATAATTCAATCAGAGTCGGATTTCTGCAGTTATCAGTTGTTGAAGTGGTCATGTGTACTGCATACTCTGATCTAGAAATCCGATTAAGAGAGCTAGGTTTTACCTCAGTTATCAGATTACTCATAGCATGTATACCAGTTACCAGATTTAATAACACGACGGGGTTGCCAGGTCCGCCTATTCTAAAAACATGGCTTTATTTGGCCTCTTTTTCCACTGACTGATGGATTTTCCCACAGGATCTTGCAACCACAGAATTAAAGGCAGTGAAATGACCACCGATCACTTTCTGGAGACTCTAAAGCACAGCATATACTCAAGACAATTAATTTTATTACTGAATATTACATTTTGAAGTTTGTCACATTTTGTGAGATTATTGGCTGGTTGCTAAGTAGAAATCTGATTACTACCTATTCATGTAAACCCAGACGTTTCCCATTACCTGATTACTCACTGATTGAAATACTGACCAAATCTGATTTTCTGAAAGGTAAATAACAGGCCATCATTTCCCAGTAAATACAGTTACTATATATAGACTTGAATAAAGTTTGGGTTCCACTGGTTACGTATATTTGTTTTCTGACTAAAAAGGAGTGAACACCATGCATGCAGGGAACAAACCGAAACATGGTATATTTCTACACCATTAACATTAAATGTTCCATTACTGCTTATTTGCTGAATTCATAATGCTGAAGAGAGAAAAAAAAATAAACTAAATTTGGCACGAGCAAAGTTTGGGTATCCCAACACTCAATAAACATTTAATAACCCTTTTAATAACATTTAGTAATTTTTGCTGCAGTCTTTGTATATTTGCTTATTAAACTCCTTTCAGCTCATCATAGCAAAACACGAGTTCAGAATTGTGTACACATCTTTTTGCTTACCCAGCATGCTTTAGACCGACCAACAGTTTGTAACTGTTGGGCATTACAAAACCTTAAACTTTTTATGTATTTTGATGTGGTTTGGATCATAATGTTGATGTAAAACATTGGCTTCCAGGGCAATGTAGCCAATGACGATAAGCACACAAGTCGTTCTACCAAAGAATGGGTAAAGAAGAATAAAGTTAATGTTTTGGAATGGCCACGTCAAAGTCCCGAACTTAATCCAATCGAAATGTTGTGGCATGGACCTGAAGCGAGCAGTTAATGTGAGGAAACCCACCAATATAATATTTTTGTCTCATTTGTTGAACTGGGTTCTCCTCATCTACTTTTAGTACTGATGATGTTTTAGGTCATATTTATGCAGAAATATAGAAAATTCTAAGGGGTTCACAAACTTTAAAGCACCACTGTATGCTGGATGCCTTTCTTGACACAACCCTCCCCAATTGTCTGCACTTGGGATTGGCACTAGGAGTACACCCCCAGTGGCTAGGGTTTTTCCTTCATACACACTACTTAATCTTCACATGGCAAGCCTCGCCATCTGACACTGCTGCTTCCAGATGCTGGCTGCTGTTTACAAGGGGTTTGTCAGTCATGTCATCTAAACATATTGCTTCTAAAAAAAATCCAAAAATTTGTATAAACCTAAAAGTACATTATTAAAGGTCAACTGCCCTTACTTGACCCCTGGGCTTGAAAGGCACAGGATGACATCAGACCTTGTAAAGGCGCAGGATGACCTTGATGCTCTCATGTAGGAATCGAGTTTGCCGTATCAAGCTTCCACCGTACAGGGCCACCAGCTCCTCATTAAAATCAATTGTAAAGACGTTCAGGTGGATCACTCTGTCGATATCCTCAGCCTTCCTCAGTGCCACAGACCCAAGAGAACGAGCTAACAAAAAGCATAACAAAAGGCATTTTTATTTCAAACTGTAACAAGCATGGATTTGTGTAGAAGCTACAATAACACAAACACCCATAAATCTACAGCACTAATCTGAGACACGTATAGACCAATTTTGTCTGAAAAAGTCATGTAAGCATCATACAATAATTAACACTGATTGGTTCTCAAGAAATCTTAAAGAAGATATGATGGTAGAGATCACAAAGACTTTCAAACAACCACTGGTTTGGTTTGTTTATTTGGTTTTATTTAATGTCGCTATCAGCATCAGTGGCCATTTCAGCGACACACACAGACACACACATACACGGTTACATCTATACACAAGGTTATCGATAATCAATTAACCTAAAACGCATGTCTCTGAACTGTGGGAGGAAACCACAGTACCTGGAGTAAACCCACGCAAACTCAAGGAGGACATGCAGACTCCACACAGAAAGGACCCAGACCACTTCACCCTGGGATTGAACCCAGGACTTTCTGACTGTGAGGCTGGTTATATCAAACCACTCTCTTTAAGCTGTGTGCTGAGTTGGGCCCAGTTTTGCAGAGAATCAGGAAATACCTGTTCATTTAGAATTCTTAACAACTCTTGGGTTGCTTCCAGAGAGAACTTGCTATTAGGTTTGTGATATCAAAGTCACCTCTAAACTCCATTATATAAGCAGTGTTATATGGTGCCCTCCACAACTGAATTCTTAAATTCCATTTTCACTGTAATGCTTGGCATAGTTAAATTGATAAGACAGACTAGCATTAAAGCACATCTTGCAGTAATGTCCAGTTTCCCTGAATATAATCACAGTGATCGCAGTGTCACATTGAAGGGTTTCAGTCCTCACAAATGACTGGTATAAATGCTTTTTGGTTGAAGAAAGCAGCTAATTTCTGACTAGGTACCTTACAGAACTAAGAATGCATTTGCACTAATGACATTTGTAAAAACAGCACTGATGCAACTGCATTTTGATTGCAGCCAGTTCACCACCATGCAAGAAATTCTAACGTCAACCAATGAGGCTGGCCTGATTGAGTGTACAGGTGGTTGGGATACCCAACATTTGAACATAAACATAGATTTATTGGCTTGAAGTACAAGCTTTTGGAAAGTTAAATCCATGCTGAAACACCTTGCGTTTCATCCTAAGGGAAACATTGATCAGACTGAACAGACAGGACAGACTGTGGAACATACACTAGGCTGACGTCACATATCACGCTGTCAGGGAGCACTCTCCCAACGCTGACTGACTACAGCTGAATCCCATTTCAGAGGCTGTATCCTTCGAAGGCCTAGACTGTCCCATTTCGAAGGCTCCTTCGTATGAGGCCGACAAATGCGGCCTTCTTTCCCCTGAAAACGAAGGATACATCTCATGTATCCTTCGCGACCTAAAATATCCCAAGGTGCATTGCTGCATGAGGGGAATTTGGGGATATCGGAACGGTTGGCTGAGGAATATACGTTATTTAAATGTAAGGATTTAAAAACTCGAATAGGTAAATGTTAAAAAGCCTTTTTTTGTTTTGTTTTGTTTTAGGGAGCAAGGAGCAAACGGAGACCTTTATTAAACTGCTTGGGGGAAATGAATGTCAGCGCCTGCAGTGAAGCATCTCCTCCAATAATTGAAAAACCAAAACCCAAGATAAAACTTAAACTCAAAATTTCTGGTTCCATTGTTATAACACTTATTGCGGTTTTGTGATACAGTGTAGGTGGGTGGTTCTGCGATGCAAACAGGAAAACCAATGCGGAGTAGACCATCTCATTTCGGTTCGGCCTTCGTCGCGGTCTACCCAGCCTTCCAAGGACACACCTTCATAGACCGTATAGACCGCGTCCTTCGAAGGATGCAGCCCCTGAAATAGGATTCAGCCTATGGCAGCGCGAGCCTGCTCAGCGCGATCACGCATGCGCCAGCCCTAATGTGGTGTAATGCGCAAAAGTAGTGACACCTGTTGTTGGGGCTAGACAAGCACACCCTGTAGCCCACACAGGTTGTCGCAGCATAGTGATCTCTTCCAGCCCTCACACGACTATTTTTCATCCACCAGAGCGTTGTTTTTTGGTACAGGGACAGAGGTAGGCTGGAGATTAGAAGATCGCCAGCCGGGGGCAGTCAGGAGGCTGTTCGGTAACGTTAGGGCATAGATTTCAGTGTAGGGCAAGCACTTTCTGCGCTCTAACGCCAGTTCTTTCTTCGGCTGCCTTTTTGGGCTCACTCGCTATTGCGAGGCTCGCCCTGCCTTCTCCCTCTCGTGCCGTCACCCCCCTTCCTTCTCAGTGATCAGGGGACAAACGTTCCCCTCGCAATCGTGTTTAGAAAAGGACGCTGAGCTGATTATCAGTCTCGTCCTTACCACGCCCCTTTCAGCGGTGAAGAACCGCTAAGGAGTTCCCGAGGCACGCCTTCACAGACACTCCGCTCGGGCTTCCGATACTTGCGCATCTGCGGACCCATACGCCTTTGCGGAGACACGTCGTAAGCGCACTTCCCAAAAGGGGCGCTGTATGCTTACGGCATGCGTTTTTCTTTATTGTTTTATATTACTTTCTTTATTGTACATTTTGTTTCTTTTAGTTAATTATATTTTGGTTCACCATCTCCATCTGGAGCGAACAGCTTTTGGGTCCTAACCCTTTTTTCTTTTGTTTTCATGGGTCGCCATCTTTTTAGTATGGCGAATCGTAACACATGCGGTATCAAATGCTGGCACCAGGACTTTTTTTTTTTTAATAACTACTGGAGCACAGTATCACCAATATGAAATACCAATATTAGTTAAACTAGATAATGTGGAAACCTATAGGACATAGAGGAGTGGACAAAATGTAAATCCTTTAACAAACCTACTGGACAAATGAGTATCCTAATATGCTTAAAAAGTCTCAAGCTTACATCGCCATAAACACAAATTAACTGCTAAATACAAAACTAAAATATAACAACTGCATTACTACAGATTATCTTCAATTGTGGAATTTTGCTGAGTACTTGCTGGTAATAGCAATCATTTATCACAGTAAATATGTTTCGTAATACACATTTTGCAATGAATGAAGTCCAATGGGACTTTGGGCAACTCGGTGGCCTGGTGGTTAGCAAGCCAGGGTCCAAGGTTCGAGTCCTTTCACTGGAGTTTCCAAGTTATCCCCATGTCTGTGTGGGTTTCCTCCGGGGTCTCTGGTTGCCACCCACAATCCAAAAACATAGTTATGCTATTTTGTCCTGGTGTGACTGTCTGTGTAAATTAATGTGTGTCTGTATGGCCAGTGATGGATGGTGCCCTGTTCTATTCTGTGTTATCTACAGTCCCTCAGGAAGCTATGGTTTCCAGTTGAGCGGAATGGCTGCGGCTTCTCAGGGGTGTGTGTGTTGATTGTATGTAAAACCTGAGTGTTGATTGAAAAGCCCCCGTGGCTTGATAAAGGCACTGCATAAGTGTAACAAATAATTAAAAAAAAATTTATAAATAATAATAATAATAATAATAATAATAACATAATAACGCCAAGAAAAAAAGAAGAAAAAAACGTAAATCGTTACACAGGGACTCCTTCACTTTCACACACTGTAATGTGTTGTAAATTGATGAAAATACAGTTTTTGCCATAATGACAATATGAACATGTGTTTGTTCAATTAATTAAAAAACATAAGTATTCAGACCCTTTGCTGGGGCATCATAAATTGATGTCAGACACATCCTGTTTGCTGTAATTATCCTTGACACATCTCTAGGACATAACTGAAGTTATTGAATTGATTGTGCATAGTTTAAAAACTCACATCTGTGTATGCACAGAAGTGATACAAAAACTGGTACACCTCCTTGTTTATACTCTCATTGCCCATTTTATCAGTTCCTTACTTACACTACTTAGATGTACTACAATTACAGACTATAGTCCATTAGTGTCTGTTCATACTGATCGGGCTTGCAAACGTGCTCGAGCTTGTCGGTGGATCAAACGATCCTCTCTACTGGTGGTCTGTCCAGAGTCTGTTCTTCGTGTGTGTGACCTTACAGAACCTCTGCTCTCAACACCTCCTAACAGCTAAGTCACAACGGCCTAGATGGTGTACAATTCATGGAAACAACCATCCTTCTTCGACTTTCTGTAGTGAACCTGTGTAAAACTGTGAACCATTAAGCTGTGCAAGTGTATGAAACCATTTCTTTCACATGTTTTCAGGAGCACAATGGTCTTAATTGTGAAAATTTCTGAACCACCAGGACTCTAACTAGAGTTGATTATCTTGCCAAAGTGAGTACCTGGGCAAGAAGGGCTTTGGTCAAGGAGGTGACTCCCACACCAATGGATGTCATTCTAACAGAATTTTCAGAATTCCTCTTCAGATGGGAGAACCTGAGAGAACATCATTTAAAGGACTCAGAGAGTATAAGGAAAAAGATTGGTTTGTTGAGACAAAAATGATTAGGTATTTGGCCAGAAATCCAAGCATTAAGTCTAATAGCTAATAACCTGGTAGATACATCCCTATCGTGTATCAAAGTGGTGGCAGCATCATGCTACAGCGTAGGGGTGTGCACTACTAACAAAAATGATATCTTTATATTTTCAGAGATTGTATCGGTAACGATAATTACACAATACTTTTCAACATTACAAAATGTGTTTGTAAAAGTCTTACATGGTACTAGCTCTTGTTAGCAGGATATTAATTGGGAAAAGGAAATTTAAACGTAAGCAAAATAGGTCTTATTTCCTTAAAACTGAGGCATTCAAGTAAAAACTGGAGCACGAGCTGCAGAAGGTTTCACATTTTGCCACAACAGACTTATTGTCACACAGAACATCTGAGCCATACCTGTACGTGACGATGCATTTGATTGACGAAGCTTATCAGAACCTTCACATTCTACACCCTGGTTAGTTTTTCAGATGGCGAAATAATGGTGGACTATAGTGGCTTAGTGGTTAAGGTACAGGACTCTGGACCATAAAATGCAGGTTTCAAATCCCACCTCTGCCAAGCTACCACTGTTGCGCAAGTCCCTTAACCCTCAATTGCTTGGACTGTAACAACTGTAATTGCTAAGACCGTATCAGTTGGAAGGCGCTCTGGATAAAGGCATCTGCTAAATGACTATATGTAGATGCAAGTTAGTGGTCGAGCTGTCTTTAACGGTAACAGACGTCTTTTCAAACCCAAACAACCACCATGTGACTAACCATGTAATCTAACCACATAGGCTTTGAGGATAGTGGTGTCTGTTTTTCATCTTTGGTTTGTTCACTCATTTTTAACTTCACTCATGAGCTTTTAGGTAGAACGATAATTTGATCTGTGGAGAGGTGAACATGTAGCCTATACTAGCACCCTGCATGCAGTCAGTGAGCATGCACACTAGTCTATCATACCTGGCTACATGATGCATTGAATACGTGAAATACAGTATTAAGGCATGTGCTTTTTCCAAAGTGATTGACATACTCGATAATGTCAGCTCACACATCGTTTAAGCTATAATTACAATATTATTGCAAAATGGTACATATCGCACACCCCTACTACAGGGATACTCCCCCGCAATATGGACAGAAACACTGGCCAGAATTAAAGCATAACGCTGTAGTGGCTTCAGGTCCCTGAGTGGCCCAGCCAAAGACCAGACTAAAAACTCCAGACTAAACCCCATAAGATATCTGTGGAGAGACCTGAAAACGCACATATTAAATCTAACAGGGCACAGGAGGATCTGCCAGAAAGAAAAGGATAATCTGCCCAAACCCAGCTATGCAAAACTTAGAAATGAACTTAAGAGATGTACTGAAAAAGTCCTGAATTGAGGGTTTGAATGTTTAAGTCAGAGATATCAGCTTCTGATTTTTAAAAATCAGCTTCAAGTGACTTTTATCAGCTTCAAGTGATTAAAAAACATTGTCATGGTCTTTGTGAATTATAAATGGCAATGCTATACATTTAAAATGAAATTTAAAATAACCTAAGGGCGTAAATACTTCCAGAATCCAGTATAAATGTATATTGTTTGAAAATGTTTATTTCATTTACAGTGCATTAGGGGATGGACCTACAGAGCTTGAAATGAGTGGAGCTATACTTTATGTGCCTTCACATTTAAACAGAACACACAGAGTGAAAACAAAAACACTAGAAACATTCAATCTTATTGTAGTTTAGAATGCTTGTGATGCCACAACATTAAAATAACAACACAGACAAACTAAGATGTTGTCAGTGTGCAATGGATCTAGAGCTGCTCTGTCCCAATATATATATATAAA
>JAJAGP010000147.1:0-41079 GCA_025084515.1 Ancistrus triradiatus | reverse complement strand
AGTGTTGATTGAAAAGCCCCCGTGGCTTGATAAAGGCACTGCATAAGTGTAACAAATAAAAAAATAATAATACTAATAAAATAACGCCAAGAAAAAAAGAAAAAAAAAGCAAATCCTTACACAGTGACTCCTTCACTTTCACACACTGTAATGTGTTGTAAATTGATGAAAATACAGTTTTTGCCATAATGACAATAATCCATAATGACAATATGAACATGTGTTTGTTCAATTAATTAAAAAACGTAAGTATTCAGACCCTTTGCTGGGGCATCATAAATTGATGTCAGACACATCCTGTTTGCTGTAATTATCCTTGACATATCTCTATGACATAACTGAAGTTATTGAATTGATTGTGCATAGTTTAGAAACTCACAGATCTGTGTATGCACAGAAGTGATACAAAAACTGATACACCTCCTTGTTTATACTCTCATTGCCCATTTTATCAGTTCCTTACTTACACTTCTTACAATATAGATGTACTACAATTACAGACTATAGTCCATCAGTGTCTGTACATACTGATCGGGCTTGCATACGTGCTCGAGCTTGTCGGTGGATCAAACAATCCTCTCTACTGGTGGTCTGTCCAGAGTCTGTTCTTCGTGTGTGTGACCTCACAGAACCTCTGCTCTCAACACCTCCTAACAGCTAAGTCACAACGGCCTAGATGGTGTACAATTCATGGAAACAACCATCCTTCTTCGACTTTCTGTAGTGAACCTGTGTAAAACTGTGTGAACCATTAAGCTGTGCAAGTGTATGAAACCATTTCTTTCACTTTACATGTTTTCAGGAGCACAGTGGTCTTAATTGTGAAAATTTCTGAACCACCAGGACTCTAACTAGAGTTGATTATCTTGCCAAAGTGAGTACCTGGGCAAGAAGGGCTTTGGTCAAGGAGGTGACTCCCACACCAATGGATGTCATTCTAACAGAATTTTCAGAATTCCTCTTCAGATGGGAGAACCTGAGAGAACATCATTTAAAGGACTCAGAGAGTATAAGGAAAAAGATTGGTTTGTTGAGACAAAAATGATTAGGTATTTGGCCAGAACTCCAAGCATTAAGTCTAATAACTAATAACCTGGTAGATACATCCCTATCGTGTATCAAAGTGGTGGCAACATCATGCTACAGCATAGGGGTGTGCAATACTAACAAAAATGATATCTTTATATTTTCAGAGATTGTATCGGTAACGATAATTACACAATACTTTTCAACATTAAAAAATGTGTTTGTAAAAGACTTACATGGTACTAGCTCTTGTTAGCAGGATATTAATTAGGAAAAGGAAATTTAAACGTAAGCAAAATAGGTCTTATTTCCTTAAAACTGAGGACTAAAAACTGGAGCACATGAGCTGCAGAAGGTTTCACATTTTGCCACAACAGACTTATTGTCACACAGAACATCTGAGCCATACCTGTACGTGACGGTGCATTTGATTGACGAAGCTTATCAGAACCTTCACATTCACACCCTGGTTAGTTTTTCAGATGGCGAAATAATGGTGGACTATAGTGGCTTAGTGGTTAAGATACAGGACTCTGGACCTTAAAACGCAGGTTTCAAATCCCACCTCTTCCAAGCTACCACTGTTGGGTCTGTAACAACTGTAATTGCTAAGACCGTATCAGTTGGAAGGCGCTCTGGATAAAGGCATCTGCTAAATGACTAGATGTAGATGCAAGTTAGTGGTTGAGCTGTCTTTAATGGTAACAGACGTCTTTTCAAACCCAAACAACCACCATGTGACTAACCATGTAATCTAACCACATAGGCTTTGAGGATAGTGGTGTCTGTTTTTCATCTTTGGTTTGTTCACTCATTTTTAACTTCACTCATGAGCTTTTAGGTAGAACGATAACTTGATCTGTGGAGTGATGAACATGTAGCCTATACTAGCACCCTGCATGCACACTAGTCTATCATACCTGGCTACATGATGCATTGAATACGTGAAATACAGTATTAAGGCATGTGCTTTTTCCAAAGTGATTGACATACTCGATAATGTCAGCTCACACATCGTTTAAGCTATAATTACGATATTATTGCAAAATGGTACATATCGCACACCCCTACTACAGGGATACTCCCCCGCAATATGGACAGGAACACTGGCCAGAATTAAAGCATAACGCTGGAGTGGCTTCAGGTCCCTGAGTGGCCCAGCCAAAGAACAGACTAAAAACTCCAGACTAAACCCCATAAGATATCTGTGGAGAGACCTGAAAACGCACATATCAAATCTAACAGGGCACAGGAGGATCTGAAAGAAAGAAAAGGATAATCTGCCCAAACCCAGCTATGCAAAACTTAAAAATGAACGTAAGAGATGTACTGAAAAAGTCCTGAATTGAGGGTTTGAATGTTTAAGTCAGAGATATCAGCTTCTGATTTTTAAAAATCAGCTTCAAGTGACTTTTATCAGCTTCAAGTGATTACAAAAAACATTGTCATGGTCTTTGTGAATTATAAATGGCAATGCTATATATTTAAAATGAAATTTAAAATAACCTAAGGGTGTAAATACTTCCAGAATCCAGTATAAACGTATATTATTTGAAAATGTTTATTTCATTTACAGTGCATTAGGGGATGGAACTACAGAGCTTGATGAGTGGAGCTATACTTTATGTGCCTTCACATTTAAACAGAACACACAGAGTGAAAACAAAAACACTAGAAACATTCAATCTTATTGTAGTTTAGAATGCTTGTGATGCCACAACATTAAAATAACAACACAGACAAACTAAGATGTTGTCAGTGTGCAATGGATCTAGAGCTGCTCTGTCCCAATATATATATATAAATAAGTGAGCATGTGTGTAGAAACCCTCACCTTGCTTGTAGCTTCCTGCATTTCCAGGTAAGAAAAGTACAGGTGCTCCACTGAGTTTAAGATTTCGAGTTTCTTGAGCATATACACCCTCACCATACAGATAGAGCCGATATGCAGGGTACTGAAGTGCCAAACGCCGTGGAAGCTGGATACGCTACATAAACACATAGAAGAGACAGTTTAAGAGAGTGTGAGAGACAAGCATTTATTTACACCAATTGCACTCAACTGTCATCAGCCAATAACAACAGCTCCCAAATCCTCAGAATCTTTTTTGGTAATTGATAATAGAGCAAAAATCAACAAATATCCCTATTACAAAGGCTAAAGAATAAATCTAATTACCTAAATATTTTCAGGCTTTAATCTGCTTATTCAGCTGATCACAGCTTTTCTAACTGAAGTTTTTAAATGTACAGCTACATCGGTCTACAGCACTCCATAACCACACCACCACCCATCAATGTTGCAAACCTAACCTGGGGGTTTGAATCCAGGTCTGCAGGAATTACCATTTCCTGCAATTTTCTCTCACCTCAAGCCACAGGAGCTACAGCTGAACTAAAGCTAGCAGAAATTAGCTTAAATACAATGTGCAAAGCTTCAATAAAAGGTTATTTTATTGTGTTTACAATGTTGGTGTTGTGCTTATTTGAGTTACATTTATAGCATTTATCCAACTGATACAATCCAAGCAATTGTGGGTTAAGGGTCTTGCTCAATGACCCAACAGTGGCAGCCTGGCACAGGTGGAATTTGAACCATGGACCTTATGATCCATTTCCTTAACCACTAGGCCATCACAGTCCCTCAGATTTACAGAATAAAAAAGAACATGTACTTGGCTCTTCTGTGTTGACCTGTACAGCCAAGTTAGAATCTGCTGTCAATTCGCTTGACACACCCCACTACAAAGATTTCACCTTTATAGAGTCCATGCTGGAATCCATGAAAAGTTTTATTAATGACGCCCATGGTAACTAAAGTGGGCACTGGGGTACACTGGACTTAATGTACTGTTCTAGAAATCAGTTTGAGATTAGGCTCATGTTTATGGAACTATCATGCTCGGAGTAGCCATTATAAGAGTAAATTATGGCTTCATAGTCAAAGAGTCTTATGGTGATCAGAGACTTTGGGTTGCTGTCTTCTGCCTCCCGTGGGGTTGCCAATGTCTCGTGATCCCTCTTGGCTGTGTTACCTTCTGGTTCTCCTCTTTCTAGCTATGCTGCTATAGCTAATGCTGCCAGGGTCTCATGTTACACGTGGCATCAGTGATTGTTAATAGACACCACACTCTTATACAATAACTAATTACATTTTCTGTTTTCTCTCCGAGATGTGTTCCGGTACCAGTTCCTACCCTACACATGATGTTCATCCGCTTCAGCTTCACTCAAGCTGTTTCCGTCACCAGCTGCAGCCCCACCATACCCGGGCCACACCAGAGGACAGTAACTCTCTCCCTCCTCCAGTTGGTTGCGAACAAACTGCTGCCAAGGACTTCCCTGCTTAGACTCAAGATCCTAGAGTGACTCTGTGTATCGGACTACTTAATGCCGATGTACATATTTTACATTTTATTTGAACTATCACTCCAAGACTTATTAGTTTAGATAAACTAGTTTCATTCTTACTTTATCATCTACGCCACCAAAGAAGGTTGGATCCAATTTTGAGTCTTGGTCCTCCCAAGGTTTCTTCCTCATAACACTTAGAGAGTTTATCTTTGCCACTGTCGCCCTAAGCTTGCTCAATTTGGGATTGGACGTAGATATTAGGAGACGATGTAAAATTATAAAGTTGCTTTGAGACAATGCTCTACTGTAAAAAAGCACTACATAAATAAATCTGACTTGACGTGATGGGTCTCTCCACACTACAAGTGAAATTACATCAATATATCAAATGACTGTATTACAGTGGCAATTTATTTAAAGAAAAAAATAACTAAAATTCAACAAAGGCATATTTTACTAAACTAAAAGTTGTAGTATGTTGATCAGATGTGTCTCTTCACACTACTAACTAAAGGTTGTAGTATGTTGATGAGAAATGTTTCTGTACAATATGGGTGAATTAAAACCTGCATGTCATATGGATGTTGCTTTTGAAATTAACTGCCTTTTTTGAATGTTGTCAAATATTTCAAAAATATTAATCTTTTTCAATTTTGTAAATTTTTAAGATTAGCTGTTGATTTTCATATCATCTCTTCACTTGGTTTCAAGACTATATAACTGACAACAACAGGCTCTTTCAACGCTCGATCAACGCTTTACGTTTTTTCCAGCTTGCGCAGTTTTCAGACGGTCCCTTGCCGTCCTCAGCGACTCCTGCCACTTTCATTAAATGTCCTCGGCGTAATGGAAAGGACGGACATTTTGACAAAATATAATGATTGTAGTTCCTCCACTGTGAAGAAAATGTAATTTCAAAAATTTTGTGCTTTTGTTTGTGAGCTAAAGGAGGGGCGAACGCGAATATCCGCTGAATATCCAATATCAACCTAAGTTTAGCTTGATAGTATTTGGGTGTCCCTTATTTGTTCACGCTGCAGGTGGCATCCAAGCTAGTACACCACCATTCGTTGCCGTACCGACAGACACAACGTACGTCGTACTAGGTGACAGGGCGTGTAGTACGCAAGGACGCTGTATGGTACACAAAAACTTACCCGGTATTCGGGATATTCGAACATGTACGTCATGCTGCAACGATTCTCCTCGAATCCGAACAGCAATTCTCGCAGCCCGGTGAGAAGGAGCGCCAGAGCGGCAGTGTAAAAACCGTAAACAAGGGCCTTCATGTTTCCACCAACTCAATGTGTCACTTCATACTGATACAGTACTGTCTCCTCACCATTTTCCGCCACCATTGAAAACACACTGCTCATATAGACCAATGGTAGAGGTCTCCTGCGGAAATGATGCATCTGAAATTGCAATGCCATAGGCTCTATGCACGCTTGTCTTCCGGGTTCTCTCGAATACCGGCAGACTAACTTCCGGTTTTAAACGCCGGACACTGAACACGTATCGTTAGAACACGATTCATAATTAATAATTATTATTTTTAATAATCTTAATAATAAAGTCAAAGTGAACTTTATTGTCATTCAGACTATACAGCAGAGAGTGTAAATCTGAACGAAATTGTGTTTCTCCGGTCTCCGCTGTGCAAGAATAACAAGCGTGTAGAGACCTGAGACATACACATACGCACATATAAACACATACACAGAGGAAAAACAAAAAATAATACTAAAGATACAACAATGTACACAACACATATAGACATACAACACACACACACACACACACACACATATATATATATATATATATATATATATATATATATATATATATATATATATATATATATATACACACATATATATATATATATATATATATATATATACACATACACACACACAACATGTGCATAAGCACATATACACGATTAAAATATTGAGATAAGTGGGACAC
Source organism: Ancistrus triradiatus (assembly GCA_025084515.1). Classification (NCBI taxonomy): domain Eukaryota; kingdom Metazoa; phylum Chordata; class Actinopteri; order Siluriformes; family Loricariidae; genus Ancistrus; species Ancistrus triradiatus. The sequence continues at coordinate 34,725 of JAJAGP010000147.1, read as the reverse complement.
AATCGTGAAGTGGAACGAAATTTATTGGATATTTTAAACTTTTTTTAGAAATAAAAAACTGAAAAGTGGGGCGTGCAAAATTATTCGGCCCCTTTACTTTCAGTGCAGCAAACTCACTCCAGAAGTTCAGTGAGGATCTCTGAATGATCCAATGTTGACCTAAATGACTGATGATGATAAATAGAATCCACCTGTGTGTAATCAAGTCTCCGTATAAATGCACATGCTCTGTGATAGTTTCAGAGTTATGTTTAAAACTTAAGTTTGAACTTTTGTTATTGACTAAATACTTATTTCCCACCAGGATTTACAATTAAATTATTTTAAAATCCTACAATGTGATTTCCTGGATTTTTTTCTCATTTTGTGTCTCATAGTTTAAGTGTACCTATGATGAAAATTACAGACCTCTCTCATTTTTCTAAGTAAGAGAACTTGCACAATCAGTGACTGACTAAATACTTTTTTGCCCCACTATAGGTCTACTTGTCAGAACTTCATAAGGGGTAAGCCCAACAGTTTTGTTGCTAGTTGCTTCTATACTACAAAGTACAGCTGGCAAGGCCGCAGTCCACTTTACACCCTGAGTGCGAAGTTTAGTCAGTCGTTCTTTGATTATGCGGTTTGTATGCTCTACCTGTCCTGAGGCTTGTGGTCTGTATGGACAGTGAAGTTTCCAGTTCACATTCAGAAGTTTACAAACTGCCTGCACTACCTGTCCATTGAAGTGAGTTCCCTGATCAGACTCAGTTTTCTCAGGAAGCCCCCACCTGGGAATGAAATCCTGCACTAGCATCAAAGCAGCGTGTGTGGCAGTACCTTTAGAAGTTGGATAGGCCTCATTCAATTATGATTCAATTAACATTCAATCAATTGTGTCAATTATGATTAAAACATCGTTTTTCCTCGCATTTAGGTAAAATGATGTAATTTATTTGTAGATTTCTGAACGAGCCTGGAGGTGCCACTGTTTTAATGGCAGCAGTTTGCATCCGAGTGGCAGTATTAACTTGGTTACATGCAATACAATCTTTACCAACTACTTTAGCTTGTTCCCTGAATTTTGGATTCCACCAGGAATGAGAAAATTGATTGACCATCTTTTCCACACCAATGTGGCCTAAAGAATGTATCTGTGTAGCTAGGAAGGGAAGTAATGTTTCAGGTGCAACAGACACCAACTGGAGCAACTTTTGCACTTGAGTCGAGCCATGTCCAGAGTTCCCAGTTTGGAGATACGGACTGTAGCTTAAGAATTGAAGAGATGTCCTTAGTATTATATTCTGTGTAACTAAGTAATGCAATGTTTGCTGGTGGTAAAAAACTAGCCCTTTTTGCCGCTTCATCAGCAAGTCTGTTGCCTTGTGCTTCAAATGTAAAGCTTCCATTATGCGCATCCAAAAGATTCTGTACCAAATCAGCATTCTTAACTGGGTACCTGCAGCTGTCAGGAAACCACGATGGCTCCACAAGTGCCCAAAGTCATCGGCCACCCCAAATGCATAGCGAGAATCTGTGTAAATGGTAGTCCTCTTACCTGATGCTTACATGCTTCAATTAGAGCCACTAACTCAGCCTGCTGGGCTGAGCAAGAAAGAGGAAGACTATCGCTGGCTAAAGTTTGGAAGCTGTCAGTTACTGCCCACCCAGATCTGCGTTGACCATCAGTGTGTGTTGAGGAACCATCAGTAAAAAGAATCAAATCATCATAAAAGAGGAAGGGTTGTTCATAGGTGCATTCTGAATAACTACATTAGGAGCTGTCAAAACTGAAAGCCAGTTGCCCCATCTGGAGGCTGTCACTGACAAAGCACAACCATTATTGAGCAATGCTGACACACACAGAATGGGGACTTTTGACTATGACTGTTTGCTTTAGCGTTCATGGTGCTAATGCTAGTAGGGCAAGATAGGTAGCCTGTATTGCTCTTAAACATGGACCCATTCTGCATGCCACAGCATCCAATTTAGCTGAAGGGTAAGCTACTGGACGTTGCATATCACTGTGTTCCTGAGTTAGGCAGGATGTCATGAAGCCACAATCTTCATGTACAAAGATGGTAAAAGGCTTGTTTGGATCACAATGGCCGAGAGCAGGTGCAGACACCAAGGCTGATTTTAGCTTCACAAAAGCAGTTGTGCCATCATCTGTGTGTACAACAGGATCATGTTGTCCAGGATTACCTTTGAGCAGATCGTATAGTGGTTGTGAAATAGCAGCGTAAGAATCTATCCAAGGTCTACAGTAATTACATAGACCTAAGAAAGCTTGCAGTTTGTGCACTGTAGACGGTAGTGACATTGCATTAATTGCAGAACTTCTTGGATCCAAAATTCCTCTGGAACCCTGGGTAACCCATTGTCCCAAATATTGTACACCATCACAACACAACTGAGCTTGATCACGCCTTGCCTTGTGTTCTTTGCTGGCCAAGAAATCAAGAAGCGCCTCATGTCTTTGTCATGTATTTCCTCATTCTCACTACTCAATAAAACACCATCAACATACTGAATAATGGCAGATGACTGCAAAATGAGAGAGATGTTTTCTGAGTGCTTGATGATAAAGAGTGGGACTATTATGTAACCCCTGTGGCAGTCGTGTCCATTGATATTGTGTTTTGCCAACTGTAAAAGCAAACCATGACTGGCTTTCTGATGCTAATGGAATTGACAAAAGCCCTTGGCCATCTCAATGACAGAGAAAACTCTGTGGGATGTGGAAGTAACATCAAAGATGGTAGATGGATCAGCAACCAGTGGAGTTAGCTTGTCAATATACTGATTAGCTACCCTATAGTCTACTGTTAGTTGCCTACGGGACTATTAGACGAACTGTGTTTTGACCAAAATGCCTCTTTTCTCAAGCTGATCAATGATAGGCTGAATACCCTGCAAAGCTTCACTATTAATGGGATACTGTTTAGTGCAAGGAGGTTGCCAAACTGTGAGGGCAACTGGTTCCATATCCAAAAGGCCACAATCATCCTTATCTTTAGACCAAATCATATGATCAGCTAAGTCAGATAGTTTTAAAGAAGTAATGTTTCAAACACATGAATTAGCAAATATTGACAAAGAGCAGTTCAGCAGTTCCCTCAGAAAATCCATCCCAAAAATGTTTTCAACTTTTCCTACCCAAAACTGCCATGAAATAGTTTTAGGCCCTAGATTAACATCTAAACTTGCAGATAAACTTAGGGAAATACCAGTATTTCCTATTCCCTCAGCTGTGATGTGTCTGTTAGTTAAAGGTACTATTAAAGATTGACAAACTCTTTCTGATAGCGTGCTAATTTGAACTCCTGTGTCTACAAAAAATGAAACATTTTGTTCCCTGATTTGAACATCAACAAAAAGACGGTTCTCAAAAACTTTACTGATAGCACAGAAATAGGCTGAAGCGGCTGGGCAAATTAGTTTAAAGCTGGGGCAGAGGGGTTTGTTGACACCTATGTGCAACCTTGCACAGTCTTGATTATCATGGCCAACTGGTCCTGTGATATTCCCTGAAAAGGACTCCCTGATGTTTGTTCCTGAGGAAAATTCTCTTGGCTATCATTCATCTTTACACCCTTTCTGTGTTTATGTGCTCGTCTCTTATGGCAATCTTTAGCAAAATGACCTATTTTATGGCAGTAGTGACACTCCTTTTTCTGCTTATAGAACATCTGACTGGAACTAGGGTTAGACCTATTCTGTGCGAGGACATTTATTGATGCTGGAACATGGTTTGGTTCTAGATCCATGTCCAAGCAGTCGAGTTCATTTTTAAGATCAATCCATTTAGTTTTTCATCAGTTTGGAAGAGCTGTTACCAAGGCCTGTCTGAGATCTGGTCTCAGAGATTCAACCAGCTGTCCAAAATGGGGACCATCGGTTATGTTATCAATGTTATCACTTTTGTACTTATCAGTCCCACGATGATGCATAAAAACTCTTTCAAACGGCTCACAGTACTCTACAGCTGATTCCCGTTTCCTTTGTTTACAACGGGTTATCTGCCCCCAGTGGTTTTGCGACATTTATGGCTAATCCATTCCCTAAATATTCTCCACCCCTGATCAATGTCCTGACCTCTCTCACCTAATCCATCCAACACCTTGTTGGAAAGCTGCCTGCTATCTGTTATGTTTATCACCTGGCTTGCTATAGCTACAGCATAATTTGGATGTAATGAATAAAGGTTTCTTTTTTCCTCCATGAGGTCAATAAAGTCAAGCCCCATTTCCCTTGGGTGTGTAAATTCTTTGGAAAGTTTGTCTAATGTGGCTGCATCTAAAGGGACATGGCTGACCTCTACTCTAGTTTCCTTAATTTCACCTCCTCGATTAAGTATCTCAGATGATACGATTGTTACTGGTCTCATCTGAGCGCGTCCTGAAAAAGATACTTTAGCACTAGCGTGGTCAGAGTCATCGTCAGATAACCAAGATTGTGATCCATCCGAGTGGTCAGTCTCAACACCCCTGGCAATTGCAGCTAATTCTGGGTACAACCTATTTGATGCAGGAAGATTTTCATCTTCGGTGTAGCATGGCTGGCCTGATGGAGGAGCTACAGGTGGTGAGCAGCACTGATGTTTTGGCTTAAATTTACATTTAGCAGGTTGTTGTTCAGCATATGACAGTGATTGCTGAAGTTTCTCACATGTTCTCTGGGCTTTTATGGTAGCTGTTTTATGGTTTGTACATTCATTAGATAGCTCTACAATCTTTTCTTCAGCTTCTTTTAACTTTTCATCCATAGAGTTCAACTTGCATTCCCAGTATTGTTTAATAACGAAAAGACATTCCTTAACTGAATTGTGCTTGAGGCCATAACCTAAACCTGTTTTACACTCAGCAAGAGAAGCCTTTGGATGAGAAGTCTTTTGTTCATTAATATGTTTCTTCACTATGTTATTGGTTAATGTTTCAAAATCTGAATCAGTCCACTGAGGCATTTCAGTTCCTCTCTTAACTAAGGTGCTGTTTTATAGTTAAGAGGTTTCCAATAATCTTTACCAAGATTCTGAGCATTTTTGACTATACTAGACATGGTGAGGAAACAGGAATACAAAACCAACCCTTACTTAGCTGAAATTACAGCAGAAAAGTGACACTATCAGCAGTAACACAGAATTTCACAATTTTCAATTACAATAGCAGTTGCAAATGCAGTAACAACAGTAACAAATAGAGTTATTTTCCTTCAGGAACAACAAATTTCCTAACACCAAACGTCTCCTTTGCATAGAGAGTACTACGTACAAACAGTAAGAAATCAAACGTGTCTCATTTGAAGAGAGAAAAACAGTTACAAACGCTGTAACTATATACACGTCCCTCGGGTCAGAGGGGATCCCAGTTACAAAAAAAAATAATTCAGTAACGAACATGCGTCCCTTTATTTCAAATGCAGTAACGGGCACTTCCCTTGATTACCAAGAGGGTACCAGTTACAAATGCAGTGTAACACAAAAGTAGACTTCTCTGTTTGTTTAATGAGAAGGTACCAGCCACAACTACACTGTAACAACACTTTACTGACTCCAGCCAAGACTTTTCTTAGGTTCAAAATGGAGTTTACTCACCGAGTAGGTTTCAGTTTGCCATCCAGGTCACGGCACCAAGTTGTTAGCAATTCAGCTTCTCAGGAAACAGTATCTTCAGCATAGGAGTTTACAGTGGTGCTTGAAAGTTTGTGAACCCTTTAGAATTTTCTATATTTCTGCATAAATATGACCTAAGACATCATCAGATTTTCACACAAGTCCTAAAAGTAGATAAAGAGAACCCAGTTAAACAAATGAATGATGATACAAAATTATTACACTTGGTCATTTATTATTGAGGCAAAATGGTCCAATTATTACATATTAGTGAGTGGCCAAAAAAAGTATGTGAACCTCTAGGGAGTCAGGTGATTTTCAGTCATTGGGATGACAATAAAGGTGTGAGTGGGCACCCATGTTTTATTTAAAAAGAACAGGGATCTATCAAATCTGTCAATAATACGTTTGTGGATTAAAAGTATATCATGGGAGCTGAACAAAGGAACATATTTCTTGAGGACTTCAGAGAAAGGGAGTTGTTGATGCTCATCAGGGGCTGAAAAGTTTACCAAAACCAATTTCTAAAGAGTTTGGGACTCTGCCAATCCACAGGCAGACAGATTGTGTACAAATGGGGAAATTCAGCATTAACCATTGTTGATCCTCCCCAGGGGAGTGTTTGGGACCAAACAAAGATCACTTCCAAGAGGCAAGGCGTTTGGTAAATAGTTCACGAGGTCACAAGGACCCCAGGGTAAACTTCTTATAAGGGCCACTGAAGGCTTCTCTCACATTGACTAATGTTAATTGTTCATGAGTCCACCATCAGAAGACCAACGAAACAATAATGGTGTGTGCATGGCAGAGTTGCAAGGAAACAAAAAAAACCACCGCTCTCCAAAAAGAACATTGCTTACATTGGACAAAAAGCCAGAAAGGCTATTGGAAGAATGGTTTTGTGGACAGGATTGAGACCAAAACAGAAAACTTTTTTTGGTTTTTTTTAAAAAGAAAAAAAGACCCTTTATGTTTGGGAGAAAAGGGAAAACACAGCATTCCAGAAGAACCTTATCCCATCTGTGAAAAAAAACATGGTGGTGGTAGTATCATGGTTGGGGCCTCCTGTTTGCCTGCATCTCGGGCCAGGGACGACTTGAACATCATTGATTATTAACAATGAAATCTGACTTGTATCAGAGAATTCTAAAGGAAAAAAAATGTCCAGGAACATCTGGTCCATGAAAACTGACATCTCAAGAGAAGGTGGGTCATGTGTAGCAAGACAACAAACCCTAAACACATTCTATGGTTTACAAGAAGTAATATTAAAGTTAATGTATTTGGAATGGCCAAGTCAAAGTCCTTGACATTATAATCCAATCGAAAAAAAATGTTTGTGAAAGGACCTGAAGCAAGCAGTTAATGTGAGGAAACCCACCAACATCTCAGTTTTTGAAGCTGGATGTATGGGAGGAATGGGCTCAAATTCCCTCTAAGCCCAGTGTGCAGGACATGATCAACAGTTACAGGGAGGAAACTTTTTTAGTTTCAAGTTATTTCTGCTCAACGGTGTCACAGGCAGGATACCGAAAGCAAAGGTTCACATACTTTTGCCTCTCACTAAATATGTAAATATTGGATCATTTTTCCTCAATAATAAATGAGCCAAATATTATATTTATTTGTCTTTTTTATCGTGCACTCTCCATGTTTTCTCTTTATCTACTTTTACGACTTGTGTGGTGAAAAAATCTGTCTGATGAGATTTCGGGTCATATAGGGGCAGGAAATATAGAAAAAAAATTCTAAAGGGTTCAACAAAACTATTTCAAGCACACCACTGTATCTCCACCATGAACCGTCTGAGGCAGGCAAACGTTTTATTTAGTGCAGCCAAACTGATTGTGCAAGTTCTCCTACTTTAGAAAGATGACCGAGGTGCTGTGTAATTTTTCGTCATAGCTATTACTTCAACTATGGGAAGGGACAAAAAATGAGAAAAAAAAAAATTCCCAGGGGAAAATCCAAATTGTTAGATTTTTTTAAAGTAATTTAATTGGAATTCCATTGGCGGAAAAGTAAATTATTTGGGTCACCCCACCCAACAAAGCAAAGATTATGGCTGGATCTCAACAGACCTGCTAAAACTTCTTCTTTACGAAGGCTCTTCTGTCCTCCACCTGTTAAATTAATGGCACCGGTTTGACCTCGTTTTATCGTGTGTTAAAACCACACCCTGTCCACAGACTTCTAAAACAGTTCTTCAACCATGGCCAAGAACCAAAAGGAGCTGTCGGAAGGGGACATCAGGAAGAAAAGACAATTGTTGTAGACCTGCACCAAAGCCTAGGGAAGAGTGAATCTACAATAGGGCAAGCAGTTGGTGTGAAATAAATCAAAACTGTGGCCGCAATTGTAAGACATGACAAACAAGTGACAATTGAGAGTGTCCCCTCGATCTGGGGCTTCCACGTAAGATGGCGATCCCGTGGGGGTCATCAAAATGATCATGAGGAACGGTTGAGCGCAAAAAATCCCCAGGGACAAAAACTTACACGAGGGGAGGGGACCTGATGGGAATGGGACCGGCAGAGAGGGGGAACCAAAAAGTAACAGGCTACCATCAGTAACAAAACTATGCTGCAGTGCCCAGGTGTGTCCTGCAGTTGCCAGGTTGGTCCTCCCATGCTTAAAAGAGCAGTTACATGTCCAGGGCCCGTCTGAAGTTTGGAATATTCATGTGGTTCAATGCAACCAAAATAGAATATTTTTTGGTCATAAAAAAGTAACTCGTCGTTGTTTTGGAGAAAGAAGGAACAGAGAGGAGAAAGGCAAGTGTGGAAGGGAGGGAGGGAACGTGGACAAAAACAAGGAAAACAACAGGGGAAAAAAGAAAACTTTGGAAAAAAGGAAGATAGAACGCGCGTCAGAGGGCGGAGACGGAGAGAATAAAGGAGTTGAGGGTATGGGGGAAAAGGGTGGAAAACAAAACATAGGAAAGAGCGTGGGGGGCAATGAGAGACAATGGGGAAGGGTGAAGGAGGAAAATGAGAGGGGGGGGGTGGGGGTGGAGAGTGGAAACAAGGGAAGAGGAGGCGGTGGGCGCTCAAAAAGACGGGTAAAGTAAAGAGAGCGGGGGAAGGGTGAGGGAGGGGGAGGGGGGGAGGGGGGAACGAGAGGGGAAAGAATGGAACAAGGGAGAGGAGGGGGGATGAAGGGGTGAAGCAGCAGTACAGACTGGGGAAGCATTGGGTGGAAGGAGGCAACCTCATGCTTGGGGCGGTTTGTTTTTTGCAAAAAAGGGGGGACAGGGGAAGACTGATCCGTGGTAAAGAGAAAAGAGAAGGATCATGAACGGGGGGTTCATGTATCGAGAGATTTTATTAACCTAACACTCCTTCCATCAGTGGACAGTCATGAAAGAGGGAAGTGGGCTGGGTTCTACCATCGCATCGACACTGCAAAATGCTCCCAAAACAACACCGGCTTTCGGGGCCAACGAAGGAGTAAGTGGCTCTGTTTAAAAAAAAGCATTTTCAAGGTCCTGGAAAGTGGCCTATCCAGTCTCAAACCTCAACCCCCATTAAAATTTGTGGAAGGAGTGAAAGTCGTGTCCTGTTGCCCCAAAACATTCACTGCTCTAGAGATCTTCCATGTAGGAATGGGCCAAAAATTACCAGCTACAGGTGTGTGCGAAAAAAAACCTGGTGAAAAAAGACTTACAGGAAACGTTTGACCTCTCTCAATTGCCAACAAAAGGTATGTTACAAAAAGTAGTAAGTTGAACTTTAGTTATTCGACAAATTACTTTATTTTCCACCATAATTTACAATTAAGTTCTTTAAAAATCTGATTTCCTGGATTTTTTTTTTTTCTCATTTTGTCTCTCATTGTTGTTGAAGTGTACCTATGATGGAAAATTACAGACCTCTGTCATCTTTCTAAGTAGGAAGAACTTGCACAATCAGTGGCTGACCTAAATACTTTTGAGCCACTGTAGACACTCTTTGTTCTTCAGAGGGGAAACAGTATGCCCCTGTGAAGGCCATGACACTTCTGCTCACTCCTTCATCCGCCTTCAGCTTCACTCCAGCGGTTTCCATCATCAGCTCCAGTCCCACCATTACCCGGCCCACCCCAGGGGAGCCAGTAACTTCTATCCCTCCATCCAGTATCTGGGGACAAAGTCCAGCCAAGGACTTGCCGGCGTAGACTCAAGAGCCTAGAGTGGGACGCTGTGATTTTGTATCGGACGACTTTCTTCCGAATGGTGCATAGGGGACATCGTGGGTTTAGCTGGGACGGTGTTGGAAAAGGAGTGTTGAGCGTGGGAGAGAAAAAGGGCGAAAAAAAAACAAAGACGCAGGGGGACAGGTATCATCTAACGTCGGCCCAAGGAGGATGGGTCTCGTTTTGAGCCTTGGTCCTCCCAAGGTTTCTTCCTCAAAACACTTAGGGAGTTTTTCCATGCCACTGTCGCCCTAGGCTTGCTCAATTTGGGATTGGACATAGATATCAGGAGATAATCTAAAATTGTAAAGTTGCTTTGAGACAATGCTCCATTGTAAAAAGCGCTGTATAAATAAATCTGACTTGACTTGACTTATTCTCCCAAGCTTGTGAAGGCCATGACACTTATCTGCTCCCTTCCGTAACCATGTTTTTTTTTTTCCTACTAAAGTTCGGAGGCAAATTCTTGATACATTGTGTTCTACACTGATCAGCAAAAAACAAGTTTGCACAAGCTTATAGTGGCCTAAAGTCTTGATTATAAGAAGCAATATAAAGAATGAAATAATGAACAGTAAAAATATCCTTCACAGATTTTAGAGCAACACAAGCTGCTTTCAAGATGATCAAGACGACATCTTTTACAGGGAAGTCTGTGCATCTTTCAATAAGAAAATTCAAAACAAGCCAAATCAGGAAAAAGTCAGGACTGAAATATGTAAATCCCTTCCAGTCTTTCTTTGAGGAAGATTTTTAAACATTTCATTAATTTTCTTACATAATTGTTGAATGGAGATCCTCTGTCCATCTTTACTCCTCAAAGACTCAGTCTTTCATGGATACTACTTTTGTACCAAATCATGATTATAACCACCTGTTGACATTATCTGTTTGCAAATCACATCATTATTTAGCTTTTTACCTCATTACTAGCCCTAAATTCTCCCTGTTCCAGCAGTTTTTGGAATGTGTTGCAGGCCTGAAATGCAGGAATGGATGTTTATTAGGAAATTATATGAATTTTAATCAGAAAAAACATGAAATACCTTTGTTCATACTGTCTACAATGAAATAAATGTCAAAGGAAATGAAAGGAACACTGCATATATTTTTATTAGCATTTTCCATACCGTTCCAACTTGTTTGGAGTTGTACAACTAATGACATACAGTCAGGCCCGAAAGTGTTTGCACCACGGAAATTTTTCCAGAAAATGAAGTATTTCTCCTAGAAAATTATTGCAATTACAAGTTTTCATATACAAATTTTCATTTCCTTTGTGTGTATTGGAACAAAAGAAAATTTTACATAATTTCACAGAAAACTGGGCGAGACATACCAAAAATGGGCGAGACAAACTTTTTGGCACCTTTTCAAAATTGTGGGTAAATAAGTTTGTTTTAAGCATGTGATGCTCTTTTAAACTCACCTGTGACAAGTAACAGGTGTGTGCAATATAAAATCACACCTGAAACCAGATAAAAAGGAGAAAAGTTGACTCAATCTTTGCATTGTGTGCCCGTGTGTGCCACACAAAGAGGAGAAGAGAACTGTCTGAGGACTTGAGAACCAAAATTGTGGAAAAATATCAACAATCTCAAGGCTACAAGTCCATCTCCAGAGCTCTTGATATTCCTTTGTCCACTGTGCACAACATAATCAAGAAGTTTCCTCCTGAGGATCTGTTTGCTACGTACCTACCCCGTATCCACTGACTTTTTTCATTCTGGGCAGTAGGCGCTGTATACTGCCATGTCATCGCGAACTTTGTACAGACTCTATCTGCGCAAGAATGTGAACTGAAAAGAACACTTTGTCCCTACCCAAACAAAACGCCTCCACTCTAAGCTCATCTTCCCCAAGGACGGCGAGACGGGTCTGCAGGGCGCGCCGTAACGGCTGCGCACACGGATGGCTGCTTGTCACTTTTTGGTTACTTTTCCCAATACCCAATCCCTAACCAGTGGCTAGTTTGTGTGTTTTTGTTATGTCTATGCGCTTGTGTGCTGGAAGGAGTTCTCCTTCTTTCCCAATGTGTTCATTAATTCTTGTTTCTTCTAAAAACAAATTTCGTTGCCTTGTACTTGTACATGTGTAATGACAATAAATTGAATACCATACCATACCAAGTTTACGACCCATAGTACGGATTGTGGATAAGCAGCCCGAATCAAGTTCCAAAGAAATTCAAGCTGTCCGACAGGCTCAGGATGCCTCAGTGTCAAAGCAAACTATCCGTCGACATTTGAATGAAATAAAACACTATGGCAGGAGAACCAAGAGGACCCCACTGCTGACACAGAGACCTAAAAAAGCTAGACTGCAGTTTGCCAAAATGTACTTGCATAAGCCAAAATCCTTCTGGGAAAACATCTTGTGGACATATGACACCAAGATTCTACTGTTTACCGAAAATTGAATGAGGCCTACAAAGAAAAGAACACAGTACCTACAATCAAATATGGTGGAGGTTCAAAGATGTTTTGGGGTTGTTTTGCTGCCTATGGCACTGGGTGCCTTGACGGTGTGCAAGGCATCATGAAATCTGAAGATTACCAAAGGATTTTGGGTCGCACTGTAGGAGCCCAGTGTCAGAAAGCTGGGTTTGTGTCCTAGGTCATGGGTCTTCCAGCAGGACAGTGACCCCAAACATACTTCAAAAAGCACCCAGAAATGGATAAAAACAAAGCGCTGGAGAGTTCTGGAGTGGCTAGCAACGAGTCCAGATCTAAATCCCATCTTAAAATTGCTGTTGGGAGAAGGCACCCTTCAAATATGAGAGACCTGGAGCAGTTTGCAAAAGAAGAGAGGTCCAAAATTCCACTTGAGATGTGCAAGAAGTTTGTTAATGGTTATAGGAAGCGATTGATATCAGTTATTTTTTCCAAAGGGTGTGCAACCAAATGTTAAAATGAGGGTGCCAATAATTCTGTCTGGCCCATTTTTTTTGTTTTGCATGAAATTATATCAATTATGGCTTTTTGCTGTGTTTTTGTGTTATGCCAATGCACGCAAATGAAATAAACAAGTGTATAACACGTGTAATTGCAATAATTTTCTGGGAGGAATACTTCATTTTCTACAACTTCACAACTGAGCCTAGCTAAAAGGTCTTTCCAATTTACAAGTAGCTCAAGCAGTGCAGAAATATACATTTTCTCTACTGTCAAAGTTTGCCTGTAAAAGTTGACCAGCAATACAAAAACCCATGGCAAAAATGTTTATCTTAAAATTCTATCTCAACAACCTTTTCCATACTGTTCAAATTTGGGGTTCTGTTTTCTATATGATATCATCTGGTTCAGCAAAGACTTCTCTTTTGTAGCCCAGTGGAAGATTATAAACATAAAACATTACTGATTCACAATTTACGCATTCAGCACCAATCAAAAATGGCTTCATTCAGAACTTTCATAGTTTCAGCCAAGTAGAATGCTCTATTCTTGTGATGGTCCAGTCTGGTGTCACTCCTTGAGTAACTTCCCTCTGAAATCTGCCAAATAAAATGCAACAGTCTTCTTAGAAACTTGTCTTAAAAGAGTTACATTTTTAAGCTGACTACATGTACAGTGGTGCTTGAAAATTTTGTGAATCCTTTAGAATTATCTGTATTTCAGTGCATATCAGATTTTCACATGTCATAAGAGAAGATGAATAGAATCCAATTAAACAAATTAGACATTATATTTGATCATTTATTTATTAAGGAAAATACTATTAACTAATATTATTAAATGTGTGACTGGCAATAGTATTTACTTTCACTATTCTTTGTTAGAATGACTCACTGTCTTATTGCATGGCACTGACATGACATTATTGCAGTTCACTGACATTTTGCTTTAGAAATGGCTGGTACAATTCAGAATTCATTGTTCCATCAATGATGGCAAACATTTCTGGCCCAGATGCACCAAAATACACCCAAACCATGATACAGTGGAACCTCGGTACAAGTTGTTAATTTGTTTCAGAAGGCTTATGGAGTGCTGAAAAGGAATTTGAAAATTTGAAACAAATTTTCCCATACGATGTAATGTAAATTGAATTATTCTGTTCCAGACCCCTGAGCATCCACACTGTATAAGGCATTATATGCGTTAACGGAGTTGTATTGTACAGGCGCTCCCTGATTTATGATGGAATTGTCAGAACGTACCCCCATCGTAAGTTTAATGTCTAATATACCATGGATCATTTTAAGCATGTTTAAGGTAGGCTCCGCTCTATACTGTATATATCATAGTGGAGCCTACATTAAACATGCTTAAAACACATACATTAACCCACAATTGGGAAAAATCATTAACACAAAGCTTATTTTTTAAGAAAGTCTTGAATATATCCTGTAATTTATTGAATAATGTATCGAAAGTAAAAAAAAAAAAAAGCTTAGTCTGTTGGCGAGCTCATAGCGCTGCATAAGTCTGGACGCTCAGCATAAGCAGGAGAATATCGTACTCTGCACTGTTTTCCTTTTGGTTGGCTGTTATCACTAACCTTCTTAGGACCCATGGTGACTTTTTAGCAGACTTTTTTGAGAAAGTACTGAGTGACAACTATTGTGAGAAACAAAGAAAGAGTTTCTGTGGTCAAAATGCATCGAGAAACCGAATACGACGAGTTTTTCTGAGGTGGTTTGAGTGCCAAGGTATGACTGTATCACCACGTTTCACAGATGGGATAAAGTTTTTTTATACTGGAATGCAGTGTAATGTAGTGCAAGTCGTCATTTAAAAACCAAAAACTCTCATGCATCCAACAAAATTTTTTTCAACAAAACAGCCTTCTGGTTTGTCCATGTGATATTTAGCTGGCAGCAGTGTTCTTTTTGGAGAGCAGTGGATTTTCTCCTTTCAACCCCGCCATGTACACTCATGTGTTCAGTGTTCTTCTGACGGTGAACGTTGTTTAATGTTAATGTGAGAGAGGTTTTTAGCTGCTTAAAACCTACCCTGGGTTCCACTGTGACCTTGTGGCATGGGTGTTGTTAGACCTATTGTAGGAGGACTATAGCCCAGCCCCATCCGCCTGAAAAAATCTGGCCCCCCCAATAAACATTCATTTAAACAGTCGCATTATTAGTTTAAACCGTAAACAGTATTTTTCTTATTTATTCTGTCTTTATTCAACTGCACTATCTGTCTCCTTATTCACATTGTACCGAAACTTGAAGCACTATGGTGTGGGGGTAGCGCTGCTGCCCCAAAACGTCCCTGAAAGCTGAAACAAGAGTTGAACGTTTGTTCTGTGACAGTGTATCGCGCTGCACCACTATTCTAAAATACATAAGCCGCTGTGTGAAAAGGTGTCTGTGTGAGTGCATATTCCTGAAGGAGAGTGTAATTTCAGCTAAAAAATAAATACATTATTTGAATGTCTTTTACAAACATGAATTAACCAAGATAAACTCATGTACACACTAGGGGAAATGGCATTATGCTAACAGAGGAAACCTGATTATTGATGAATGTAAAGTTATCCTACTGAAAAAGCCAATTCAAGAGTTTAATTTAAATATTGCAGTATTTAGGGCAGACATGAAGGATTGGCTTGTTCTCTCTTGACTTTGCCTATATTTTACAGATACCTGTTTATAATAAGTCCATAGTTGATCCTAACTCAATATTATTCTTCAGTAGCTCATCCGAAGGCCAGTCAGGTGAGAGGATTTTTACAGTTTAAATAAAACCTGGTAAGTTCAATTGGCGTTTGATAGAAATAATTGTTAATAAAGTCAGGAAATAAATAAATAAATAAGTTAAGTAGATCTAGAAGTAGTTTTCTCATAAGGGGAGTTATTTAATGTATTTAAGAAAAGCTTACAAATTTAGATTTAAAAAGTTATTTTGGCTGGTACTGCCAATTTTGGCTCATTCCTTTTTTTTGGGATTTTAACAATAGCTCTTTTGTCCTCCAGCTGTACGTAATACTAACTATAAATGACATGTCTCTTCAAAGAAATTTGCTGCTAGGAGGAAATTTCTCCAAATAGTTTCAAATTTTATGCTAGTTTCATAAGTAAAATCATACAGGCGTTTTTTAAATTCTCCTAGGGGGTTTACTTCTAGACCCGCTAGTCAAAACTTAGCCCCCTAATTCTTAAATCTCTAGTGACACCACTGCCTTGCCGACTGTTACATGCCTTCCATTTGGAATGACATTTGTTCGTTGACCACTTCTGGGGATGGTAACAGTGGTCTTGAATTTCCTCCATTAGTGCACAATCTGTCTTCCTGTGGAGTGATGGAGTACAAACTCTTTAAAGGTTGTTTTGTAACCTTTTCTCATCTGATAGCTCCTTTCACTCCGATCGGTTCTAGGCACTACTGTGAGAGGAACTAACCCCCGCAAAGCACCCCCAAAAAGTAAATTTTTCCAGGGTTTGCATTCGCACCAGCAGTAGGAGCACTGTATGAAGCTACTTAAGCCATGCGGATTTCACTTATAGAACTCAAAATTGCATTGTATCTCCTCCATTGCATATAGGCTCAGTAAAGCCTGAACTTCACTGTCGGTAAATTTGTCTATGGGGTTTTTTTTTCTTCATTTTTAGAGCAAAGATCTGTTGTTTCTTTGGCTACCAGTGTACAAAATACGCCTAATAACTCTTTTGCTGAGGACCTCAGAAATCTTATTTGTTTGTGCCATGATAGACTTTGATAGATCTCTACTCATTAAATAAGTGCGCCCACTACCATAATTGTAATCTCATTGATTTAAAACAGCTGACTCTAATTTCACCTTCAAATGAATTAATGCTAGAGATTCACATACCGTATTTTTCGGACCATAAGGCACACTTAAAATCCTTTAACTTTCTCAAAAATCGACATTGCGCCTTAAAATGCGGTGCGCCTAATGTATGAATTAATTCTGGTTGTACTTTCTGACCTAGAACCGATTGTACACGGCGCTCATAAATCTGTAGCATAAATGTTTTAGCACGGCCTTGGTAATTTACGAAGCTTACGGCCACTGTAGTGCACAGAATCGCGGAGTAATACGGTATGTGCTTCAGCATTAGGGTGTGTGCATTCATTCATTAATTTTGGAAGCAGATTTCAAACTCAACGCTATCAGTCACGCAGTACAACATGGACATAGAGCAGCTGCGAGAGAATTCAACATTAACGAATCAATGGTACGGAAGTGGAGGAAGCAAGAAGACGCCCTGAGCCAGGTAAAGAAGACCAAACTGACTTAAGAGTTTTGTTTCATTTCATGCGCCTTATAACTCGGTGGGCTTTATGTATGAAAATAGATCCGTTAGCAGTCGATCATTGATATAGCGCCTTATAACTTATATAGCGCTTTATAGCCCGGAAAATACGGTACTTTTACCACTCACAGATTTGTAATAGTGTATCATTTTTCTTAATAAATAAACAAGTATAATATTCATGTCTCATTGTTTAATTGGGTCTTTATCTAGCTAAATATGATGATATTTTAGATCATAGTTCTGCAGAAATATAGGAAATTCTAAAGAGTTCACAAATCAAGCACCACTGTAGTAGGCAAGTCATTTTAGTCAACTTGAGAAGCAATTTCAATTGTGTGGTGCACCCTTTATACTCCAAGTTCTGCCTCACGATGGGAAATAACATGTTCTTGCTGATTGACTCTTGGCATTCATGTACTCACTCATAATTGGCTGTGAGTAGCCTCTTACTCTCTGGCTTTTGCCCATTTCCACCAATGTCCACCTGGAAGATGCGCGCCCCCTCGGTTGTTTCGTCTGGCAGTCGAGAGCTGGTCAAGTACCAAAACCGCATCAGAATACTGACAAACTTCCGCCCTGTCAATGAGAGCAGACTTCAGATCTTCAAGCAGGGAGCAGTGTCATCATTTATTATATTCATTATACCACATGGACAAGGGATAACTTTATCAAACCTCAGTCAAACACTACAATACATAGTTACATTCACAAATGCTACTTAAAATGTTACTGTGCAAAAAAGTAGCCTTATGTTAACAATGTCCAAAGGCAGCGTCAAATTCTCTGGGCACTGTGATGAAGAATCTGCAATGGATCACACAGTGTATTGTGGTCAGACCAATCAGTATTCCCGATCTTTTTTTGGAAGAAATGGACAACGTGTGCTCTGGGCCATAGATAAAAATTACCATCCAGACTTTTATCAGCAATAATTCCAAAAGCCTGAGTCTGGCATGGTATGGAGCTTTGTCAGTGCAATATGGACAACATATGCTGCCTTGAAAACGACATCTTTTCTTGGGATGCCCATACATTTTTCAGTAAAACAATGCAAAACCACATGCTGCACCCTTTACAAAGGCATGGCGTATGTGTACTGGACCGGCCTGCCCTGACCTGTCCCCAGCAAACAGAAATGTGTCAATGGCAAGCCCTCACTGTTGAGAGAATGGGGAATGGGGAAAAATAACCTGAAACACTTTACCACTTGGTGACTTATCCTTGCTGCCAAAATGTCTTTTCTTGTTGTGAGAAGGAATGGCAACATTAGAAAACTGGTAAATGCTTTACGGCCCCAATTTTTTTGAAATGTGTTGCAGGCCTGCAAAGCAGGAATGGCTGTATATTAACAAATGCAATTAAGTTACCAGACAAAACATGAAATACATAGAGTTCATACTGTCTGCAGTTAAACAAAGTCAAAGTAATTGTAAGACATACCATGTGTTTTCCTTTGTTTTTTTTTTTTTTTTAACATTTTCCATACCCATCTTTTTTCCTGATTTGGGGTCACAATTGTGCAGTTTTTCTAATAACATGGGAAAAGCACTCGCAGTCACTGTAAACAGTTCCAATGACCAGTGTGGAATTATTATTGATTAAAAAAAGCCTTTGACTTGTATTAATCAAGCTTTTCTGCCTGAATGTGAGAGTCAGTTATTTATGATTAAATTATTTACTTACTAATTCCACTATGTTCAAAAGCTGTAATGCCTAGTGAAAAGTACATGACTTTCAGAACAGAACTTGTTTACTGCCCAGACTACAAGCGTTACAAATTGTGCCCATGCTGTTTGAATGAATGTGTTTTTGTCCATTTGTGGGTGGGCATGTCACGTGAGCCTAAGTGTGCTGGACTTTGTTGTCGTCACGTGTTTGTCTTCAGTGGTTTTGGAGTATGCACATGGGAGTAGTAGTTAGTGTTGTGCTTCATGCTTTATGTCCAGGTTTTGTATTAATTTAAAACGTGTTTGGAAATTCGCTTTGATGAATGATTTGATCCTTGTTTGAAGCATGGTTCTTGTTTGGGTCTTGGTTTGAAGCACTCTCGTGCCTTGGCACACCCTTCATTTACCTTGACGATCGCACACATCGGTTGTTTTTGCATAGCTGTGATTCTGGTGCAGAGCTCTGCCCATTCTAACCCTGGTTATTCACTTTCGCCATGGATTTGAACGCTGGTTGTATATATTTTTTGTGTGTTCTTCAGAGTTGTGTGGGGTGTTGGGTGTTGTTGGCTGGTTCCTCCCCTTCCCTTCACATTTTCCCTACTCTGTCATGCCAACCCTAGAACAGAATGTAACAACAAGCAATTGCTATATTGCTTGCAATGTGTTTTCAATTATTTTTAATGTAGGTAAGGTCATACATTACCCAAACTTATACCTGACCAATTGATAATAAAATCCCAATGGCTCAGGAAACAAATGTTATATACATTAATGATAATTTTTGACCTCTTTCTTTTAGTATTCCTATGACTTCTACAACCTGTTATACAAAAAAGGACAGTGTGGATAAACTTTATCAAGCAAACCTAGGGCTTAAATATACATGCCTGGATTAATGTCATTGTGTTTACAGAACTTTATATTTTTCTTATTACAGTCAGAAAATACTGGCACCTTTGGTAAAGATGGGCATAAAGTAGAGATGCACCGATTGCAATTTTCTTAGCTGATTCCGATTTCTGATTTTTTAAACACATGACTGGCTGATTCCAATTTTTTTTTTTTTGGTCCGAGAATTATAAATAACAACATACAGATCATTTTTGTTTAACTTTTCTTTTAATGGAAACTTCTGGGGCAGAGATGTTAGGTAAGGTTAGTTTGCTTGCGTTCCCAGTACATGGCGCGACCCAACGGTCTACTTATTTTGCAGATAATGAGTGTCTGTGTGCCTTGTTTTGTGCATGTGAGGGTCATTTTTTATTTTAAAAAGCTCATAGCATGTGTTTTAATGTGACCAAATGTGTGTGTCGGAAATGCCCGATCGTTTCATAGTGTTAAGTAGTACGTGTTTCTGACGCGGAGTTGGGTGAGGCGCGTCTGTATTTATATTATTCACGTTTACTAGTAATAGTCCTTAACAGGATCGGTAATCTGCATGTCAGTATACAGACTGTGTAAAAAAGGATGTCAGGAGTTGTTTTGTTTTTGCTGGTTTGACTTTCACAAGGATGCAACAATTAAAAAATTAATTGCTATAGAGAAACGCAATATCCACACACAGACCTCAATATTTTTACAGTTACAGGTATTTTTCCAGTTATACTCTCAGTGTCAAGAAGGGGTGTTGCAGCATCCTGTGGTTAAGCTCACTTAGGGTGTACTCTCACTGAGCACGGTTGCCTTGAACCGCACCGGAGCACGTTTGTCCCCCCTCCCCATTTGCGCCCTGGCTCCTGCTCACACTAGGTTCACCGAAACGCGCTCTGGCACACTTTTGTCATCACAATACGTGCTCACACAGCAGAGCAGACTTCATGGTTGTACATATGTGATCGGGTAAACACATACTCTTGCGCTTTTCTTTGGTTTCCTTTCGTGCACGCTGACACAGCCATAATAATTAACCTAATATGTGCATTTATTATGCAGCGCACTGTGTTTCGGCTTCTCGTGCTGCAAGACAGGGTTGCACAGCACAGCAGACTTTATGCTTGGACTTACTATGTGGCTTTTTGTTTCACTTTGGGCGCGCTGACACACAGCCCTAATACATCTAATGCATTGATTATGCAGTGCACTGCATTTCGGCTTCTCGTGCTGCACGTATTAGACAGGCTCACACAGCAGTGGACTAAATGCTATACGCTTTTTAATAAGGTGCAATGATTATGCAGCGCACTGTGAAACGGCTTCTCGTGCTGCACAGAGTACTTCATGCTTGTACTTACTATTAGACTTTTTTGTTTCCTTTTGTTCTCGCTGACACACAGCCCTAATAAGCCTTTTAATAAATGTACTGATTATGTGACGCACTGATTTTCGGCTACGCTGGAGCACGAAACATTACTGCTTTGTGTCTTGTCTAGTTGAATCGTTATGCCTTCATCAGCCCAAATCTCAAGTGAACAATTCACCTCAGCAGCAGACCACAGTGAACACTTCGCCGCTATGTGTTGCGTAATGAAACAGTCGCACAATCAACGTCATTGTCAATCGCACCTGGGCGTAATTCGCGCTCACACACTAGTTTGAGTGCTCCCAATCGCTCAAACTAGCCAAACAAACCGCGCTCGGGTATCAAACGCATCGTGGTTGCGTTCGAATTGCCTAGTGTGAGTACACCCTATGTGAGTACAAATGCGGCCTTCTTTTCGCTGAAAACGAAGGATACATCTGATGTATCCTTCGTGACCTAACATATCCCGAGGTGCATTGCGCGTGAGGGGAACTTAGGGACATTGGAACGGTTGGCTGAGTAATATACATTATTTAAATGTAAGGATTTTTAAACTCGAATAGCTAAATGTTAAAAAGCAAAAGCAAAACTTTTTTTTGGTTTGTTTTAGGGAACAAGGAGCAAACAGAGACCTTTATTAACCTGGGAGGGGAAAATGCCAGCATGCCAGCGCCTGTAGTGAAGCTTCCCCCCCTCCAATAATTGAAAACAAAAAAACACTATAAAAACTAAACTCAAAATTTCTGGCTCCATTTTTATAAAGCTTATAACTATTCTGTGATACGGTCCAGGCGGGAATAGCGCTGAAGAGTGAGGGCGGGAACAGTGGTTCTGTGACGCAAACAGGAAATCCAACGCAGAGTAGACCGTCTCATTTCAGTTCGGCCTTTGCTGTGGTCTACGCAGCCTTCGAAGGACACACCTTCATAGACTGAAGACCCTGAAATGGGATTCAGCCATCAGCAGTACTCCCTCACTAGTACTGCGCTATATAGGAAGAGACACTTTAGTGCACTTCGTAGTGGCATTGGAGCACAACTGAAATCTAACATGTCCTCATCATCAGCGTGTGTCAGCACCAGTCTGTCTCATAAAGAAATACGCAGTTTAATGCTCAAACTGTGTTTAAAGTAGAATTATACTGTGAATTAATGTTAGTGAAAGCAGTGGTTTTTTTCATATCTGACTATGTTTGTGGCACATGCGCAAGTATGGCTATCTGTGACAGGAAAGGAAACGGTTATATGAGACTGATTGGCTGATTTCCGGTCACTGCCAAGTACCCTGTTATATTTAAAGAACAGGGGTCCATGAGAGACTGATCTTCACAGAACGTTCAGTTAAGTGCATCATGGCACGAACAAAGGAATCTTCAGAAGACCTCAGAAAAATGAGTTGGTGATGTTCATCAAACTGGAAAAGGTTACAAAACCATTTCTAAAGAGTTTGGACTCCACCAATCCACAGTCAGACAGACTGTGACTAAAATTCCTTCAAGGCATTGTGCAGGACTGATCAACAGGGGGTCACCCCAGGTACTGAAAGAAAAGATTCACATGCTTTTGCCACTCACTCATAGTTTTCCTCAGTGAATAAATGAACAATAATAATAACAATAATGGGTCATTTGTTTAAATAGGTTCTCTTTACTTTTAAGACTTATAGATAATTCTAAAGGGTTCACAAACTTTCAAGCACCACTGTAAGTGAAATAGTCTGTTTCTTTTAGTTACAAATTAAGTGCGTGTTAAAAAAGGTCATCCCTCACCATTGTCATAGTAGAATCCCACATCCCCTGGCAATGTGTACATGATCTCATCTGGCTCAGCAGAGAGAGCTCTTTTGTAGCTCAGTGGAAGTGTAGCAGACTGCTCCTCCAGTTTCCCTATCAGCTATAGGAGACACCAAGACTGAAAATCAAACTCAAAACAAACCTATAGATTATGTATCAACTGCCATTACAACTCACTAAATCAGTGACTAATTACTCACTAATTAATATTTTGAAGTCTTTTAACTAGGAGAGTTCTGATTTTTTTTACTATCTGTAATGGCATTCAGAAAAACTGTGATGGGAAAACTAAAGAAAGCTTGTATATACTGACAAATTATAAGGTGAACATTTTAGTCTAGTGTAAAGCACAGAAAAAAGCTTTTAGCTTCATCTTGATCATGGTTATGTTCCATGTTCATGGTTATGAATAGAATTCTATGCCCAATGTTATGTGTAACCTGTTTTTAAATCACCATTTTGCTTTTGTTTGCAAGTTTATTCATTCCCCTTTCTTCAGGCTTGTTAAAAAGTACTTTGGAACTGTACATGAGTAATGTTTTGAGCATACATACATTTTCTGCAACAAGACCTTCCAGTGCTTCAAACTGACACTGAGATATCAGCTGTGATACATGGGAGAATGCCTGTAATAACAAAAACAACTGAATCATTACTGTACTTACTGCACAATTTCAGTTATCACCTCTTCTATTCGCTGTTTGTTTGAGATGACTTAGTGCACGTCTCGTTAAACTTATGTATGAAATTTATAAACCATTAAATGTATTAAGCTGTAAGTAAAGAAATAGAAATACAATACTTTGTGATTGCATACAACATGGTACATTGTGAGTCAGTACTACACTTGTGGGTTTAACTGAAAAAGTCAAAGTGGACATCCCTGAATGAGAATGACAGAATAGTGGGAAAAGTCACCCATCAAAAATGGCTGAACTCCAAAAGTCAATTAATGTCAGTGTCCAGCAGAAACAAATCTTACAGACCTCTCATCTCTGGCAAACCCTTAGAGGTTATCAAAGATACTTGCATTATCAAGTCAGAAATATTTTTTTATTAATTTTTGTAATACTGCTTTGTAAAAATCATGCTATGTATATTGATACAAGTTCCATGAAATGTACATCACTGAAGTCTCATGATATGGGTATATTTTAAATATACCTTAGGTTGCCTCTAGTGAACAGTTCCTGAGAGCTGTGCAAGATGGTGTTGCACTTCAGGACAATCTCTGGACAACTGACCGACAGGAGCCTGAAGAATGAGAGGCAAGGAAACTAGCCTTCCTCATCAATACAGTATATAACTCAAGCATCTCACAAACCATCTAAATTTGTACATTGGTCATCCATCCATATTTTTTTCTTATCTTCATTTTGACTGTATCTGTTTAAACCCCCGATGTTCTCAGTCAAGTTTCCACTGTCACAAAAGCAACAAGAGAATGTGCTGTAATTTTGATGCGAGTTGTGTCTGCCTCAAGTAACACTGATCCATGTCACAAAACAAGAATATCAAGGCTTACCTTCAGTATAATCTGTAATGAAACCCTGTGCACAAAATGAATAAGAAGTCTTTCACCCCTTATTTCTAATGTGATCTGCAATAGAATCTATGCACATTGGGTCATCTGCCTTCATTTCCAGATATGCAAGGCTCAGTGTCAAAGGACAAAAAGCAGACACCCTTATCCAGAGCGACTTAAAACTGATACAATCTTATGATCCAAGCAATTCTGGGTTAAGAGCCTTACTCAAGGACCCAACCGTGGCAGCCTGGCAGAGGTGGGATTTGAACCCTGGATCTTCTGGTTCTGGTTCATAATCCAGTACCTATTATTGATACTTGTTTTGCTGAATACAACTATTTTAAAACCAAATTCATGTCATAACCTTTTTTTGTTCCATGTTAAAATTGATGATAATAATTACATGAAGTAATACTTCTGAAATGTTTCAAGAATGTATAAGTTAGTATACAGTATAATTAGTATATTAAGGTAGTATTAGACTACCTTAAATGATTATTCATTCATTCATTTATTCATTTTCTTGTCTGCTTAATCCTGGCCAGGATCATGGCCTGACCTAGCAGTTGGCACACGGTGCAAGGCAGGAACAACTCTAGACAGGGTGCCAATCCATCTTAGTGCACATACACTTATACACTCACACCATAAGGGCATTTCAGAAGTGCCAGTTACCCTAACACAAGTCTCGTTGGAATGTGGGAGGAGTACCCAGAGTAAACCCATGCAAACTCACAGGCGGAGTCTGAGGGTGACTTCGAGCCAAGGATCTGAGGCGACAGCGCTAACTACTGCTCACTGTGTCACTCCTTGAATGATTAACGATTTAAAAAGGTATTACAATTAATAAAACATGGTATTAATATGAAAAAGCCATAACATCATCTTGAGAAGCACCATTTGCTCTAAACTGAACCATCTTAAGACATGTCATGAAGACACAAAATTATTACTTCAATGTATTAAGACACTAACTTTGACGTCTCAAGACACAGAGATGTCTTCATTCAGTTCGTCTTAAGACGTCTTAGTGTAACAAAATGTCTCAAGGCGTCTTAAGACAAGGTGATGGCTCTGTATGCATTACAAGTATTCTAGAAACGCCCCTGTTATAAGGGAAACTTTAACTTTGACCGAGACAGAATCCTTATTAGGCCACCTAATGTGTACGTTTATTTTTTTTTTTTAATACTAGAGCTTATAGTGATTTCTAATAACTCTTTAACCATATCTAATAAAACCATTAAAATGAAATGTAGGGGTTAGGCACATGGTGACTTTCTTGTTGTTTTTTTTATTCTCTAACATTTTTTCTTTACCTTACCCCACCTCGCGCACTACTGTCCCCCAGCTTATCTGGTACTGACCACGCGTTTATGTGTTTAATACATGACTCTCTGTAGGAGATTCAACGATTGATGTAAAGTGAGTTGGTTTGTCTTCTTTGTTGTTTTTTAACTCACCTGTTTGGCTCCGTTGGTGAACTCCTGGATGTCAAAGTCTTTATCGAAGTAAGTGCGGATTAGGAAGAAGTAGATCCGTGTGCGGAACCAGAGGACCGGGTTTGGGATTCCCAGCACAACAACCTTGTTATTCTGCTTGCGCCTTTCATTGTCCGAGCTATACATGACTCCAGACATTATACACGTTAAAGGAGTTTTCCTTCTGGTTACATGTTGATTTTGTATTAATTTGTTATATCTACATAAAGCGCTCAGACACGCAGATCTTTTGCTATTCCATCCAAGTAAGGGCAGCGCCATTTTTCGTTCCAGTCGCTTAGCGCTTCATCTAGAACGAGTCTGGGTAAAAGGTTCCTATGGTTGTTCTAAACCTGCAAGCGTTTTAAGAAATTGATATCGAGATGTCTGTGTATTTGTTTTATCATTATACATTATATACAGATGAAGAATAAATATCTGCTCTGTGTGAGAAATATTAGCTGTACAAACCTGTTTCCAGGGACAATATATGTGAAGCACCAAGAATACACTTGGGTTGAGTTTCAAATGCTTTCTCAGCCTCTATATTTGTGCACTGCGTAAGATTTAAACAACATTTGATTCACCATATTGTGTGGATTTCTTGTTCAATATAGAGTCGTTTGAGGCTCATCTCATTTGAAACACGTGAAAACGAGTTTTCAGTCCTGAATGGAACATCAGGAAAAAGTCGAAGTGTCCGTCTTCTCAGCTGTCGACAAAGAGCTTTTTATGAAGGAGATCTATCCTTTGGTGGGAATGTTTGCATGATAACCAGTTCGCTTTCTTAATGGAAGTCGCAGTAGGCACATAATGCTCCATGCCATCTTTTCAACATGGACGAGACGTTTAACGAATCATGCCATGTGTTTTTCTTACAGAGGAAACCTGCAGTGCTAAAAGGAGTGCCTCTAGGGCCGTGCCTAGAAAGATGGACAGTGGATTACCTGGCTGCAAAAGGAGGTGACCAGGAGGTCAAGGTTCACGTCTCCTCTGTTCCCCAGCTGGACTTTCTGCATAGAAATTTCATATACAGGTAGATTAAGTTATACGTTGCATTTGCAGGAACATTGTAGACATTAGACTGTTTTAAACAATTGTGCTGACGTTTTTCTTGTGTTTAAGGACGCTACCATTTGACAGATTTATTCAGAAGGCTAATGCAGAAACAGAACAGGCAGAGTTCTTCATTAAAAAGGTCAGTCAACGTAGACTGGGGATGTGTTCCACATCAGGTACTTTAATTATTGACAGGATATGAACCACTACATAATAATAAGGTAACACAATAAATTATCATGTTTTATACAATGAAGTGTAATAATTTACAATCATACCCTATTCCTTGTTCCTAACAGTGACATAATATGTTAACAGGATGAGAAATACTACTTGAGGTCACTTGGAGAAGATGCTCGTAAGGTATAGTTAGACTTACTTTTCCTGCAGTTTACATGCAATCTGTAACATATTTTTCAGTTGTTATGCAGTCTAGGGTTGGGTATGGAGCGTAAATGCTGAAATTTGTATTTGAGTCTGAAATTTGTGTATTTGAATTATATTTATGTGATATTTAATCAACTTGAAAGAGTTGTTAGCGTAATTCACAAATCTGAATTTTAACTATGCTTTTTTGTGTTTTGATCTTGTGAGCTTGTGAAATTTGCTGTTGAAAAAAAAATACATTTCAAAATTACATCTTATGTTTTTTCCAGATTCTAAAAATTCAGATCTGTAAATTCAAATCTATCTGATTCAAAACGCATAAATACAAATTTAGGCCTGGGGTGAAACATACGGGCTTCCCAGGAAAAATAAACTTTGATAGAGAAAACGAATGCAGCATTTAACCAATCACAGCACTGTCTTACAATCCGCAATCACAGAGCTCTGTCATGCGGTTCATGTCCTTGGTGGTGAAGTGAAGCTGAGCAGAGTTTCATCATCACTTTCCTGGTGCCTGTCCTGCCGGATGCGGGGTCTGCCCACTGCCACTTGATGCAACCGAGAATACTCCAGCCGTCTGTCGACAGAGACCACACTCAAACCAGGCCAATTTAGTGTAATCAGTTAACCTAACTTGCATACCTTTGGGCTGTGGGAGGAAACCGGAGTGCCGGCGTAAACCCACGCGGACACGAGGAGGATATGCAGACTCCACACAGAAAGGACCCAGGCCGCTTCACCCTGGGATTGAACCCAGGACCTTCTTGCTGTGAGGCGGCGATGCTACCCACCGTGTCAAGCTGAGCAGCAAAACAGAAGAAATGAATCCCAATGTGGTATGTGCAAGTTCTTCAGATTCACACAGTCAGCTTATTAAGTATAGTTTTGATAAATACTCAGGGTGCTATATGGCAAGTGTGATAGTTTGCGTTATGTAACATTGGTAGAGTAATAAAGTTGGGATAACATTAGGTAGCTAGCTTGTTGGTTAGTTAAGTGTTTTGGCTGGCATGAGCCGGCCTGCGTTTAGGAAGGCATGAATATTCTATTGCTTGCACACACTTTTTTGTAATAATAATAATAAAAATATATAAAATACATGAAGGTATACGAGACCTGGCGTTATCTTGACTAGGACCAGTTGCCCTTCTTGACTGTGAGGTCAACAAGGAAAACAGGTGTGTTGCTGTTCGTATAACATCAGCATTTCCCTATAAACACAAGCACAAGAAAAACATGAGTAGTATTTGTACTCTTTCTCTTGTAATGTGTATTCCCTCCATGCTGCCAAACATAGAAAGTGAGAAAAGAAAAAAAACCAAGAACAATAATGAATACTAAAACTGTGATTATGGAATAGACCTCTTATGAAACACCCAGGATGAGTTTGTTCTGCTAGCCAGTTAGCTACTTATTTTAGTGCATTTAAAATATTAACTGTTTAACCAATGCCATAACTTGACTGCTATACATAGAAACGTTTTGCCTGTGTTAGCCATGTTAACTTAAACTAGCAAGAACCTGGCAGTCTTTATGCCACAGAATAATTTATCCTATCCTCTAATAATTCTGATAAATGAAAGTTAAGAAATATCAAGGGAACACATACTTAAAACATATTGTTAACCAGTACACTTCAAACATGTTGGGGTGGTTTGGTGGCGCTTAGCGCAGTTACAACTCTAACATCCCCAGTTCGAACCCGACCCTGGTCTCCGCCTGTGTGGAGTTTGCTTTACTTTCCTGTGTCCGCATGAGTTTGCCACCAACGTTGCATAACTCAATAGCACACATGCCATATAGCAAGTTGAGTATTTACCAAAACTGCACATAATTAGCTGACTGAATCTGAAGAACATTGGGATTCACTTCCTTTGTTTCTTTTGTTTTCTTTGTTTTCTCCACCACTGCTCAGTTTCACCTCACCACTACAGACATGAATGCTAGTGAGAGAGCTCTTTGGTTTAAACCACAATTTTAACCACCCAAGCATAACACCCATGCACAAAAGTGAACCCCAATGAAAAAGCTTCACACGACCACCGAAGGCTAGGTCTAGGAAAGGGCAACCACATCATCACAACCCCTTCAAATGTGTTCTCCAAGAAAAAAATATCTGACAACAAAGGAATGTTGTTGTTTACCACAACAAGGTCCTTCTTAATTTTGGAATGCAAATATGCCAGCTTCTCATGTAGCCTAGTAGGCACTGCAGAATGTTTCACCAGTCTGATTTACCCACAACAGACAATTAACACCGAATCCTCTTTATGGGCTGAAATTAGGTTTTCACGATTAAGGAGTGAAGTAGAATTAGCCGCATTGCTCAGGGTGTGTCCTTTTCATCCTTCACAACTTCTTTTTCACACACTAGGTTGTCTACACACAAGGAGGAGTCAGACAGATCGACCACTAACTTTGATTTCTTTTGTCACCACACAACCAGGGAACTCCGCAAGGGTACTGTTGCTCTAACAAATCATCGCTAATAGCAACAGCATCTGTCACAACCTCAGATAGTGTGTATCATTAATACAAACTAGAGCATTCCACAAAATCAAAGAAACACCACTGACTGTTAACTGCATATGAGCAGCAGGCCTCATTCATGAAACGTGAACAGACCGTATTTGAGCGTAAATCATTCGTAAAACAGCTTTTTCGTAAATGTCCGGATTCATGAAAAACTTCATAGTCCCAAAATGTTAGTACGTACAACTAAAATCTACCCATGGTCCTGAGCATGCGTAAACTGTTCGTAACGTCCGAAAGACGCCAAAATTGTCATTAGACATGACTGCACTTGAATTATAGTACTGATTAAATAATAATAATTATAATTCTTTAATTCATTAAAAAATAAAAGTAAGTGAAATTATATCTAATGGACACTCTTTTTAGTAATACAACTTGGACGTTTCTGAAATGGTGTGTAGCCTACTCAAGCGAAACAGATACACACTACAAGTACAGTGGTGCTTGAAAGTTTGTGAACCCTTTAGAATTTTCTATATTTCTGCATAAATATGACCTAAAACATCATCAGATTTTCACACAAGTCCTAAAAGTAGATAAAGAGAACCCAGTTAACCAAATGAGACAAAAATATTATACTGGGTCATTTATTTATTGAGGAAAATGATCTAATGTTACATATTAGTGAGTGGCAGAAGTATGTGAACCTTTGCTTTCAGTATCTCGTGTGACCCCCCTGTGCAGCAATAACTGCAATTAAATGTTTCCTGTAACTGTTGATTCAGATTCACTGCAGATTCAGCAAAACAGACCCAAACCATGATACTACCACCACCATGTTTCACAGATTGGATAAGGTTCTTATGCTGGAATGCAGTGTTTTCTGTTCTTCAAACATAACGCTTTTCTTTTAAACCAAAAAGTTCTATTTTGGTCTCATCCATCCACAAAACATTCTTCCAGTAGCTTTCTGGCTTGTCAACATCATCTTTAGCAAACTGCAGACGAGCAGCAATGTTCTTTTTGGAGAGCAGTGGCTTTCTCCTTGCAACTCTGCCATGCACACCATTGTTGTTCAGTGTTCTTCTGATGGTGGACTCCTGAACATTAACATTAGCCAATGTGAGAGTTAGCCAATGTGAGAGCCAATGTCAGTTGCTTAGAAGTTACCCTGGGGTCCTTTGAGACCTTGCCAACTATTACACACCTTACTTTTGGAGTGATCTTTGTTGGTCGGCCACTCCTGGGAAGGGTAACAATGGTCTTGAATTTCCTTCATTTGTACACAATCTGTCTGACTGTGGATTGGTGGAGTCCAAACTCTTTAGAGATGGTTTTGTAACCTTTTCCAGCCTGATGAGCATAAACAACTCTTTTTCTGAGGTCCTCAGAAATCTCCTTTGTTCATGCCATGATATACTTCCACTGACATGTGTTGTGAAGAGTAGACTTTGATAGATCCCTGTTCTTTAAATAAAACAGGGTGCCCACTCACACCTGATTGTCATCCCATTGATTGAAAACATATGACTAATTTCACCTTCAAATTAACTGCTAATCCTAGTGGTTCACATACTTTTGCCACTCACTTTTGCCACTCACTAATATGTAATATTATTACATTATTTTCCTCAAAAAGTAAGTGACCAAGTATAATATTGTTGTCTCATTTGTTTAAATGGGTTCTCTTTATCTACTTTTAGGACTTGTGTGAAAATCTGAAGGTGTCTTAGGTCATATTTATGCAGAAATATATAAAATTCTAAAGGGTTCACAAACTTTCAAGCATCACTGCACACTACACATTTTATTTCACTCTGCTGGACTTGTATTGCATTGCACATTTCTGTAAGTGTGGTATGTAAGTCTGATAAAGAATCATTTGGACAACACTAGGCACCGGTTCTTCCTCAACTCTGTAAAGGATTAAGCGGCTATTAAGAAAGTGAATGAATGAAACAGCACTGCTTCATAAATGTTCTGCGTCAGTCAGAATTCTGTTTGGTTTACAAGTGGCACTTCGGCTGGGTGGAGGAACGTTGTTATGAAACTAATATTACAAAGCACAAAAAATAGCTGCTGTTTTGTCCGTATACTTTATGAATGGCATCTCGTATACACCAGTCAGCTATTTTCACTATTCCACCATCAGTCGTTACCATGAAAAGGCGGCTGGTGTTTACCTCTGAAAACATCCTGCTATTCCAGACTACCATAGGAGCAGATTGTGAAGTGAATAGACACTGCAAGTAAAATAAAACTGAAGGTAGGATAATTGTGACTTCAGGTGCTTTGTGGGAGCTGTACAGAGCAGGTCTGTGTTGACTTGAGTAGTCTACTCTGGCTGCATGTCAGCGCACATAACGAAAAATGACTAGCATCATACTGCACGCTTCATTTTATCAATAAATAGCTAAATAATGATCAAAATGTATTATTGTCTTTCTGACGTTTTTATTATATATACGAGAAATGCATTTTTATTACGTATTATATTATAAATAAGCATGCAATGTTGAACAATCAAAATAAGGCTATGGTCATTCCAGTAGTTATGAAATTCTGAGCTTTCTAGTATTAACTTATCATCAGATTTCGGTCTAGCTGCAGATCACTGTCACCACCACGAATAATACCTGACAAAGAGCTTTCATCAATTACGCTGCTGATTCATTCATCTGTGAGACAGGCTTGATGACGCATCCAAGGCTCCTGTTTTAAAAAGTGCTGGCTGGTGTGTGCAGTGTTTAAAGCTTCATGTCCCATCAATTCCTGAACTGTTCTGGTAAACCAGTACATGTAATCTGCTGCCAAGCTGCTTTTTAGGTCACGCAATTTCACGGTGGTCTCTTGAAAATAAAAGGTGTCAATTTGAATGGACTTCGTTCAATAAAACATCAATTTCTGCATCAGAATATTTTTTTCTTTGCTTTTCCTGAGACATTTTGGTGGATTTTTGCTCTGTTCCTCATTCCAAACGCTTTGTTATATGGTCGTCATTTATTAATCGTGGACGTGAATTATGGTAATTGTATGCAAATTATAAAGAAAAGTGCATGCGCCACCCATTTTTACGAAACATTGGTATTCATTAACATACACACGCTCTACTAATAAATCTGGTGTTTACGCGGTATTCAAAATCTGGCGGAGAGTTTTCGGAAATGTTGATTTCCACGTAATTTACTCGCAGTATGCTCGTCTTTTTTACAAAAGTTTCATGAGTGAGGCCCAGTGTTTTTACTAAACCAGACAACTGTTTAGTCAGCATGTGAAATGGACACATTGAAACAATCTCTGATCGAAAACAAATCATCTTGACATTTATCAAACTGCTCTAATGAGGGAGCGAGCTTAAACTATGTTAAATCAAACACAACCATGAAAACTTCATCAATGCAAACAAAACAAAAAATACACAAAACAGTCCTCAGTCCTAATTGCCTAACCACAAACTATACCTCTTCTAGCTCTTTAGAGGTGTACCGAGTTCGATGACACTTTAAGTGCAAGCTCTAATACTTACAGTTTTCAAAGTGCATGCCTGAAAGGCACTAAACCCTCTTTCAGGATAACCTCCAAGCACAAAAAAGGCAAAATAACAAATCAAAATAATGAAAGTATTTCTATGAGAGGACTGGCGTGTAGCACAATCCAACTGTGACAATAGTATGAAAGCAAAAGCGTGGCAAAGCTAAAATGGGTGGGGACTGTGTATACAGGTAAGGTTCAAACAAAGTTCCAAAGCATATCTAAAGGAAATGTGCTACACTACTGTGTGCTACTCCAGCTCACATTTTCCCTGGCAGACACACAGATAAACTAAAAATAATAATTACGTCAATAATAATTACATTACATTAACATTTAGTCATTTATCAGACACAGTCTTACAGTCCAAGCAATTGTGGGTTAAGAGTCTTGCTCAAGGACCCAACAGTGGCAGCTAGGCAGAGTTCTGGTAGAGGCAGAGTTTTGTTGTAAACAGTAGTAAATCTGAACGTTAACAAGGCACAATTTGTTATGGCCAGACGACTGGGTTGGTACGGAACCTTGTGGGTTGCTTCCAGACAGCAGAGGTTGAGTGCCTTCCGGCAGAGGTCTGAAGAGGGACAAACCACAAAACAGTGACATAGTGTTGGTGTCCAGGGCTCACTGATGTGCAATGGCAAAGAATCCTATACCGTGTGTATTGAATGGATAGAAGAGTTACTGTATTATAATTCACAGAAATATTTAATGCTGGTTACAGGAATGTGTTATAATGCACATTGCAGTGCCCAGTACTAGCAATGGGGCTTCCTAGTTGGAGACTGAGTGCTCACCATGCTAACCTCTGTCCACCATAGAAAGTAATTACAATAGACTCACAAGTGTCAGAAATAGACCTTTAAAAGGTGTTGTGATATAACACACATATGATTAAAAGTCTTAAATACCATGTTTTACATTTTTAATACCAGTCATATTACCACTACTAATCTGCAAAGGTGAGGACTAACACATACTTTTCTTCTGATTCACACATTTAATAAACCTCTTGTTTCTACCATTGGACCTCAGGAGCCTGCTGACCTGAGAAAGCAGTTCTCTGTTCTTGCTGAAGACTTCCACATACCTCAATTTTTTGACCCTGAGCAGTTTTTTTCAAGTGTTTTCCGCATCAGCTCTCCTGGCCTGCAGCTATGGACTCACTACGACGTGAGTAAAATCTTATAAACAAATCATTTTTATATGGCAGTTGGAAAATTGTGTATTTAACTCCAGGGAAAAAACTCAACTGAACAAAATGTTTGAAATATTTATGCTGGGGTTGCAAACGTGTGAAGAACGGCAGGTTATCCTTCTTGGATTGTGATGTTGTGATTGGAGATGGGGGGTGATTGAAAGTCGATGTTTACCGTAAGCCAACACATACGGATCAGTACTTGAATCTCATCATCCACTGGAGCACAAACAATGAGTCATCAGGACACTGTACCACCGAGCAGACAGCGTCCCCACTGACACAGCGGCCAAGGATGGAGAGAAATCTCACATCAAGCAGGCCCTGGGCAAATGTGGTTATCCGAACTGGGCCTTTGTCAAAGCCGGTAAGACGCC